>JAVKPL010006400.1:0-257723 GCA_032173675.1 Gastrolobium villosum
AAAGAAAAAAAAAGTATCGGACAATACCCTAATGAGTTCACTTTCGCTTAAATTCTTGTGGTTTCTTGATTTGCTCGAACTTTGTAGCTTGTTACATTTGCTTAATTATTAAATACAACTCTTTTTTTCCGAATTTCTTTTTTTCATTCAACAGAGTACAAAGTAGCGGGTCCACCATTTGAAAAGCAGTGGACCCCGCTGATCTGGTTTCTGTTGTATGAAATAATTCTGATCCAACGTGGATTAAAAAACATCCTTTCTACTTATATAGCCTTATCCAATGAAGAGCTCAAGTGATAATATTTATCATCTAATTGAAACGTGAAAGTTCGTGATTAGTAATTTCTCCTTGATATTCGTGTATGGAATTGGACGAGCTAGAAAATTTTATGAGTGGCCGAGCAAAGAAATAAAAATAAATTTTACACTAACTTCATACATGAAAAATAGTAAGAATGAAAAAAGATTGAGTTTGAGGGGCGAACACTCTCCCTAACGCCTCCATGACTCCACCATTGTGTCTTTCATAAAGTACATCTGAAACCCCAAGCAAATGATCACCGTGGAAAGTTGGAAAAGTGCTTTGACGTTTTGGCTATGACTTTTAGCAACCAAGGCATAAAAAAATCTGGCTGCATTCTTTTATATTTTTCTTCATGTCTGCTATGTAATAGACGTACATATCATGTGAGTCCTACTAGAAACTAAAGAGCATATGAGTCTCACTGTCCTTCAATTTGGTTCCTCGTATAGAATCAAGCTGATAATAACAAAACATCCATCGTTGCAACTTGAACTAAAATGTTATTTAATTAATATAATAGGATATTATAGCTACTTTTTTTCATACATAGTTTACCTACTTTTCTCTATACCGTCAAATTACAATCATAACTAATAATGGGGAAAAGAGAAAGGATAAAAATCGATTGAAATTGTGATTTAACGGTGTGGACAGAAATAAATAAAATAGACATGAAAAATATAGACATGATAATGAGTGTATGGCAATAAAGGTCGAGGACTAGGTGGGAAAAGAACTTGTGTTCGATTCCAACCAAATACATCTTTGTAGAGGGACGATGAACTTAGCTAACTCCGACTTGAAATTAGTCTCATAACCGGCTCAATGAGTTTAACTTGGTAGAGATGTCCGAAGGGCCGACGCACCGTATAAAAGTAATAAGAGTTGGTATATATATATATATATATATATATATATATATATATATATATATATATATATATATATATATATATATATATATATATACTGAAAAAATAGACATAATATTATGTCTCATAATTAATAAAGAAATTGAAAAGGTGCTAATGAGTTATATGATCTTAAAAATTATTTGGCCTAATAATTTTTGTTTCCTCTTTTTTAATTGCGTAGTATACTATAGGATTCCTCTCTGGATTTTCTCGTGGTTTTGATCTTCAGGAAATGTGTCATGTTTTCAACTTTTTGAAGTTATATATAAATAAACAGCATTTCTATTATCATTATTTTCAATTCTTTCTCTTTTTAAATCTTTCGATTGAATTTTTTTAAAGTAAAAATTAGTATCAATAAACTTCATTCAAGAAATTACTTTTTAAAATAATTTTTGCAACCTGACTGTTTTTCATGATTAAAGCAGAGCCTTAATCCTATTGGGAAATCCTTATTGCTCTTACTGTTTAAGACAACATTATTATTCACTAACCTGATGCTCCATTTTTGTTCATAATATAATCCTTTATTTATACTAATTGCTTCCAAGCTTACACCTTTTTTTTTTTGAGTAATCTCAAGGGTTATCCACAGTGAGACTAATCCCAACCAAGTATTGTCGGACCCTTGCAGGAATAGCTCTACCCAATCCATTTTTTCCAGGGCTCGAACTCAAAACCATTAGTTAAGGGAATACAGACTCCTTCCATCTGTGCCAACGGTTTGGGTTCCAAGCTTACACCTTTGATTTGAGGTGTAGCTGTAAAAGAAAAATAAACCTTAATTTCTTTTCTACTACATTAGCTCAGGTAAAAAAAGTTAAGTGTTTGGAATTTAAATCGTAAAAATGAATTTCCTGTGCAAAGGTGATCCAAATGATCTATTTATTCGAAGCATCTGTCTCTTAAAAAAAAATTGAATCTAAATAAAATTCATTTACGCTTAAGTACCTAACAGCAAGAGTTAATCAAGAAATTTCTTACTTTTTTTTTTTGGTGAAAAATTTCTTACTTTATTAAGAGCACTAAAGATGTTTTCTTAAAAGAATTTTTTTTTCTTTCTTTAAAAAAAAAAAAAAACTAGTATACAATCTTGAATATTATCATTGAAAATTAAGACAATTAAAGATACAGACCAAACCACTATATTGGATTGTGCTAACTAAATTTGAGTTTTACATTATTACACAGCATCCTTTCAATACGGGTTTTTAAACCGAAATAAAAAAAATAAAAAAATAAAAACGCACAAAGGAGTTGGAAGTTACAGATACATTTTTCTTTTGGTGAAAGACGTTACAGATACATTTTATAGGCGAGTATAACTTACAATAATTTTACTTAAAATAAAAAAATAATATAAGTTGTGCCATGAGAGCTGACTTACATTGAATAATAATAATAATAACTTTAGAGTAGGTCGCAGTTGTTGTACAAAACTTCACATAATTTATTTATTTATTTTTAAATTCCCCAAGTTGTTGCACAGGAATACAAATTCATCTTAATAATATAAAAATGAAAAAGTTACCCTAATTAAGTCGTCGATCTTGACCACAACTTCATTTAAAATATTATGAAAAAAAAAAAAATCCTATCAATAATGAGTTATGTGGCATGTGCATGACTTACCTCTATGCACTATGCACTATTAATTTTGCACCATCCTATGAATTAAAATTTGACTTGCATCAAAGTGATACAATCCTCTTGTAAATGCACTTTTTGTCACAAATTAATTCAACTTAAAAATTTAAACTTTTGAGCTGAGATGATTATACAAGGGATAGGTTATTCTTCTTATCATTTTTTCTGCCTACTTTTATCCATCACTCTCCAATATTATTAAATGATGGTTTCAATAGGAGAGAGAAATGATAAAGATAATTGAGATTCTGATCGTATTGGAGAGTGGTAGGAAAAGATAGGCAGAAAAAAATAATAGGTAAAATAACATATCCCTTATTTATATGATTTCAGAGCCTCTACGACTAAGTGATCATAACTTTGATTCTTACTGCCCCCTTCTATTAGTAAAATTAATATTGTGAGATTTGTTAGCATACGAGAGTATATGTATTGTCAATCCTTCAAGTGCAATGTATTCTCTTGAAGGGACGTATTTGAAAGACGTAATATAAATGTCATTGATGAATTTTCTCCTAACAATAAGCTTGTGGGTTGAGATACTATTTATCATTAATTCCATGTATAGAATCAAATGGTTATAGTACACGCAGCTACGTAGTGACTTAGGGGGTGTATTGGATTAGGATTTTAAAAAAAAATTTAAGCTAAAAAATCTTATAGATTTTAAAAGACTATTTAGAATTGGAGAGACTTTAAAGACTTTTTTACCAATTGTAACGCCTGGCAACTTGCAAGGATTAACGACTGTCCCCACACACTAACACGAGACTTTTCAGCGTGCTTTGTCCTCACTCGCACACTTCCCGGGAAAACTTCCCAGGAGGTCACCCATCCCATAATTGCTCCAAGTCAAGCACGCTTAACTGTGGAGTTCTTCCGATCCGGGCTACCGAAAAGTAGATGCATCTTGTTAGTATAGGTAGTACCAATTAATTCTTATAAGCCATTCCCAACTGTAGCGTCCCATACCAGCACAGTCTTTGGAATCCCTCTCTTTCCGGTGTTGATTCGATTCATTCATGTACCCCTGTCGCTGGAAGCCTGCCAGGAGCCGCTCCTTGTCCATGCCCTTGCGCACCGGCGATCACTCCCCGCCCTCGTCAGCGCCCGAGATGTTACATGTTAATATCATTAATTCATAATTAAATCCAACACTACATGTGAGGGTTATTATACTCACCCCACCTTTTTAGGATTTTGTCCGCAAAATTAGAATCATACCTGGAAACAAACTCAGGATATAGCCGGAGGATCTCATCCTCACGCTCCCAAGTAGCCTCCTCAGGCGTCCTGCCTTCCCATTGAAATTTGATCATAGGAATTGACTTATTTCTCAGTTTTCTTTCATCTCTATCAATAACTTTCCACGGCCTCACAGGAGTCTTTAGATTTTCCTTTATTTGAACCTCATCAGGCTGTACAACATGGGATTCATCCCGAATATATCTCCGAAGCTGAGACACGTGGAATACGTCATGAATACCGGATAACTGTGGGAGTAAGGCAAGCTGATAAGCAACCGGTCCCACCCTCTTTATTATCTGATAGGGACCAATGAACCTAGGACTCAATTTCCTTACTCCAAGAGCACGCCCCACACCTGTCACAGGTGACAACCTCACAAAGACATGTTCACCCTCTGCAAACTCCAGAGTTCGATGCTTATGATCATAATAGCTCTTCTGGCGACTCTGTGCCTGTTTCAATTTATCCTTGATCAGTTTTATCTGATTAGAAGTGTCCTGTACCAAGTCTGGCCCAATCATTTGCCTCTCTCCAACCTCAGTCCAACAAGTAGGTGATCTACATCGCCGGCCATACAAAGCCTCATAAGGTGCCATGCCCAAACTGGAATGGAAACTATTATTGTACGAGAACTCTACCAATGGAAGGTACCTATCCCATGTCTTACCCTGTTCTAGGGCACAAGCTCTCAGCATATCCTCTAGGGTCTGAATAGTCCTCTCTGTCTGACCATCAGTCCGAGTATGATAAGTCGTGCTCAGTCTCAACTGAGTGCCGAAAGCCTGCTGCAGTGCTCCCCAGAAGCGAGATGTGAACTTCGGGTCCCGATCGCTCACAATGCTCTCAGGCACCCCGTGAAGTCTCACAATCTCCTTCAAATAGAGTCGAGCCAACTGCTCTGTAGTAAAAGTCACCTTCACTGGCAGGAAATGGGCAGACTTTGTAAGTCTATCATGAAATTCCCACACTTTGTTCATGAGTCAAAACTTCAACTTAGTTAAAGTGGTGTGGAGTCAAGTGAAATATTAATGGATGAGCATCCTTGGGATCAAGCATTTGGAGAAAATATGTATTTTTTATTATTCTAAGTGTAGGATAAGTTGCCGAAAAATGAGTTTTCGTACTAATTTAGAGTTGGAACCACTTTAGACGAGTTGTGGGACGTTCCCTAAGATAGGGAAACCCTAAGAAATCAATGTGGACCATTAAGAAATTGATTAAGGCATAAATCAAGTGAATAAACAAAGAGAATGTTTAATGATTGTGATAGATTAGTGATATGCTAATTGTATTCACATTTTTGGAACTAGGTTGTGATCGTGGTTGTGAATCTCTGGACTCGAGAATTATTGAAGGACTTTGCTCGCGAGGTAAGCTTTTGGTCCTTGGGGTTAATCCCCCGTTTGTTCCACCAGACTCCGAAGGAGGATAGTAGTTTGATATGGTATATTGAAAATAAATTGTTATATGTTGCATGTATATGTATGTATGTTTGTGTGCCACACAAGACAGTGTTTCCTTGTGTGAGGCATAAGACGGTGTTTCCTTATGCATAGTATGAGATGGTGTTTCCTCATACAGTATGTTGCAAGACGGTGTTTCCTTGCGTAATACATACTTGTTATATTCTCTGGCCAGTAGGATTATATTATTGCACACTGCATTGTCATAAATATTCTGATGCATGCATGGATTTTTATACTGTGTTTATACCAGAAGTGAGCTTAGGGGTGGAGGAGCCCTCCAAGGGTCCCTAGCTTACTGAGGTAATTATATTATCTCACCCCGTGTTATGGGGATCACCATTTCAGGTACATGAGCTGATGGTGCCGAGGCATCGCGTGGCAAGAGGCCAGATGAGAGATATTACTTGACATGATTGTCATGGTCTTGTGGATACTTAGATTTGTACCTGCCATACCATATTTTGAGTTGTACATGCCATGTATTTTTGAGAGCATAGGAGATGTCTATGCCATGTCGACAATTTGTATATGTTGTTAGTTATGCATGCTCAGGTCTATGTTACTTATTTAATTGCATCTCTTTTGTTTATTTGATGTAATTATATAAGTAACATCATGAACATTATTTTGAGACAGTGTGATATTGAGATAGCCTATGCCATGGATGGCTAGATAATATGCTATATGTCTGGATTATATTAAACTATCAATCAGGTGGAAGTTATCATAGAGGGAATTATCCCCAGTAGTCCAAAACACAGAGGAAATGTTGTCCGTTTTATTTTGGCCATGGAAGTAAAAAGGTTTGCAATACATAAGGAAAAAGATAAAATTTATTTAGTTAGTTTCCGCATTAATTAAGTTGAGCATGCTGCGCTTACTATCATATGAATGTTAATTAACCGGCTGCAGACGGGGCGTTACACAATCAAGATTTCATAAGATTGGATATTAAAGGATTTTAATAGAATTTATAATATTTGAAAGGACAATATGGATTTATAAGATTTTAAAAAACCATATGAATTTTTAACAAACATTCAAAATTACAAGAGTCAATAAAAAAGGAAAAGGTTATACTTACAACATATGTTATTTTTGAGATAGATTATATTAAAATCTCATTGGTTTGTTATTTCTGGGTTGTTTTGTGATAAAAATCGCTCATTTTTTTTATAGTTTTGATGAAGCTCCCATGGCGGAACCCAATCTCGAGCAGTCAACCTGCCAAAGAAAGAAGAAAACACTGCAATAGAAGAATCTCAAGAAATCTTAGGGGGTTAGGGTGAGATTGTGAGAGAGTCATTCTATTTATATTTTTCACTAAAAAGTTTCACGAAATCCACACAATAGAAAATCCATTAAAATCATCAGATTTTTGATTACCACGAGATTGTGATTCCATTGTTTAAAATCCTAATTGAATACCATCGGATTTGGACGGATTCTAAAATAATCCTTTAAAATCCTAATCAAACCACATGACTTTTTTTCAATCCATTAAAATCCTAATCGAATACTAACGGATTTTTTTATCCAAAAATAATCCATTAATATCCTTTGAAATTTCAATCTAATACACCCCCTATATTTTTAGGTTAAAAAGTGACTTATATACTAATAGAGAAGTAAATAATTATAATCACCTAACTAATTACCTATTAACCAAATTTAATTAATTAATCATATGTACTAACAGATTTTCATGCTAGTAAGATTTATTCCCCATTTCTTCTCAAGTCTTAATTGATTAGCATTTACGTATAATTTTATGGTGTGCCATCTAACTTTTTCCCCTAAATATTTTGTTTCTTATTTAAAAAATGATCAATCGCATGAATGTATTTTCTTAAAAGGACTCGGAAAAGAAATAAAAATAAAACTATTTACTTGCATTTAGATATTTATATTTTATTTTGAATCACTTTTATTTTTTTCTCTAACTATGACTGAAGATTAGGCACTTGTGATAACTTTCAATTAATGCTTTATCATGTCCATCAGTATATCTGTGCATCATTAGATATCTAAATAAATTTATATAAAAAATTATGTTAATACTGTATTGCACAATATCACCTAAAATTATTATATTTACACATTTTTATAAACTATTTAGTATTTACTTGAAATTACTCATATCATAAAGTTTGAATTTTAATATATATGTGCTAGTTAGCGCTTTCGGCTAATTGTACTTTTTTTTTTTGGGAGAAGGAGAAGGGGGGGACTAATTGTACTTACAGGTCAAAGTAGGGCCAACTCAGTGAATGAACGATCACAGCTCACCAGGAGTTGTCGCAAATTACAACTTAATCAAATTACTAATATTTAATGTTGACTTTCTTTATAGTTCATTTGGGAGACAGCTTTTGGAGATAATCTCTATTTTTACACATTTCTAACATAATCTTTGAAGTGATTTGATATTGATATTGATAGTAGATTTGTCAAATTGTGATACACCACCCAAAAAGTTAGCTCAAAGGATGGGAGTGGTGGGAGTGCCCAAGGCCTTATAAACTCCACATTAGTTACTCATACAATCAATGTAGGATTATATATCTCAACATGCCCCCTCACACGAGAGCTCATTGGACTTGAAGAGTGGATAATGCAACAAGATCAGCTTACATGTGCTGAGAAATTCCACAAGAGAAAATGAGGGACGGCGAGACTCTGATACTTTGTTAAAGAACCTTGGGAGACACCAGCACAAAAGTCAGCTCAAAGGGTGGGAGTGTCCAAGGCCTTATAAAATCCACATTAGTTGCTCATATAACCAATGTGGGACTATATATCTCAACAAATATAAAATTTAAATTTTTATACGGTTGTAAGTTTATCATGTCCTATTTTTATATAGATAATATAAAATTTATAAGGTATTTTGTCACTCAATAAACTAATATATCAATAAGACAAATTCAAATGCAATTAATAATTAAGATGGGGCTATCGTGTATATTTAGATTTTATTGGAAATAACGATTAATAAAAGTAGAAATACATCTCGTCAACCCGTATATATGTATGCACAGCAAAAAGGAGAAACGAAAGAGTGAATGATTTGAAGTCTCCAACTACTGAAATTTAATTTGTTTATCTCAGTCGTCCAGTATAAACACAAAGGCAAGTAAACATTAATATATTAACTTTTTTTTTTGAAGTAAAAAAACGGAAGATCGATCAAAGTGTCATTTTTTGAAATTTTTTTTACATAAATGTCACGCGAATAGTAATTTTTACCAGACTGGCATGTGACGTAATTTGCTACGACTGGTATGAATTACGTTCGCCAATGATTCTGTGACACGTGACATATTTTTGCAGAAAAAAACTGACTGGACGTAATTCGCTACCGATGATAAAGAATTTGGTATGCAATATGGTCATGTATCACAAAATTATTAACAAATGTAATTAGTTATTAGTCATAACGAATTATGTCGCGTGACAGTTTAGTAAAAAATATATTATTTACGTTACATTTGGATAAAAAAGAAAGTAGCAGTTGTCAAGTTGATTGCATCATAAATGGAGAAGCAAAAGCTTTGAAGAAACTATAGGCCGCCGCTGAACACAACTCAAACAGAAGCTTCTATCCGTAATTGGGTTGGGTAGGTCGTGACATCAGCAAGATGAGAAGAAGAAGAAAAAAAAAAACAATGTGGACTGAACAATAATGGCGCCTCTATAATTAAGTACCGCACATTACAATCGTACATGCAACTAATAAAAAGGAAAACTTTATAAAGTGGCTTGGAATTTGGAGAATAATGCCTTGACAATAGTAACCATTTTAGAAACAGATTCAAAGCATACCAACAAAAACTTTCTACTTTTTAAATTTAAGATATATTTTTTCATGGACATGGCACATTCTTTCAATGCAATGACGATAGTAAAGGATTAAATAAATACAAAATGAGCCTTGATTGAAGCCTTCAAGTCTGCCCAGGCCACGACAAATACACCCCGACGACCTTCTTTTGCAAGCATTTTGTTCGCCTTTTTATGCGTGTGGAAGAAAAGCATTAGAAAACAAAGATAGGTAACCCCCAATGTTTTGTTTACTTGATGAAATTGACACTCACTGACATGAGAACATATACTTTTTTAATCTAATTTTTATTCAATTTCATCACTAAAGTCACCATTTCGAAGTATATAAATTGTTTCCATCAAGATCAAGTTTCAAATATTTTCTTGTCCATTTTGGCCGGGGCAGACAGAAAATTAGGAAGAAATGAAGACAATTTAGGGAATAGTGTTTCTTTCTTTCTTTTTCTTTTCAAAGTAATGAAGCATGGTTACTAAATAGTAACTAATATACAAGGTAAAAATTGGTATAAGTCTGATAGATAATTAACTTTATCAAATAACATTCTTACTGCAGAATATGATTTTAAATAAATGAATTATTAACATAATTATCATCTTGATGTCAATTACAAAGTTAAAAATATGAACATCAAACGTTATATTTGAAATAATAGACATAAAAAAGACTAAATATAAATATATAAAAATCAACGTGGCATTATATAAGATGATCAATATAACCCACATTATATATACAATAATTAATTTCCAAATATATATAAGATTTTAGTCACTTAATTTTTAAGAATTTATACTATAAAGAATAATTTCAAAAGACATTGTCCATGTTCACTGATACATAATTGACCTTTAGATAAGGAGAAATGTGAGAAGATCAGAATCATACAAAGATAAATCAACGGTTATGATTTTGTAACTACTTATTTTAATATATATTTTTCTCTCTCTTCCTTTATTACCATTGATCTACTTTTGTATGGTTATGATTTTCCACATGACTATGTCATATTTTTTTAACATGAGAGGATCCGGATCCTTGGATAAGACAGTTGTAACACCCCATTCTAGAACTGATTTTTAACATTACATATGATATCAAGCGCAGTTACAATTAGAGTAATTGAATTAAATTACGGATAATTTTTTTTCTTTTTTTGCTCATAATTAATTCCATACTCAGAAAATTCAAATACTTTAATTATAACTCATACCTTACGCAGAAACATCTAACATTGACTTAATATCATCCACCATGTAGCCCCCATAAGCTAACATAGACTAGAATATATATTGGAATCTTACTGACCCTGAACAGCCAACACATTTTCTAAAAATGGAGCTGCAAATCTTCATCATAAATTCTGATGTTTTACTATATTAAACTAAACATTTTGATTTTTCCAACGACATATTATAAGCCTTAATGAGATTTGCTTAACTCAAGATACGTCTGTTGCAAGCCAATTGCTTCGAACCAAACTTTTAAAAAACAGGGCAGCGATTAAAAATAAGAACTGAGAATATTTCACCACCCAAACTTATTTGTATACAAGAAACTATACTTATGGGGATTTAATTTGATATATAATATGCACTGTTTGGTTAAGAAACAAAGGAGATATGACATTTCCAAAAACTGACTAGAATATGTCAATATAACTACGAATTTGGACAATGCTCACTCTTTCAAAAACTAGGAATGAATCTCAAGCCATAAAATTTCCATATTTTAATACATGAAACTAGACATCTTAAGCCCTAATTTCATACCTCAAACGTCTCATTTGGTTGAGAATATAGTGAATTATGGGCCTTCTAAATCAGTTACTACAGTAGGTAGCATTAATTTTGACAACATCTCATCATACTTTGAACAAAGGGGTTGTCTCAAATCATTATGGTACCTAATTGACCATCATTAAATTGCACATAGTCTAGACATTAAGCATTCCATTCTCCATATTCCTTACATAACATATCTTGTAACATCAACATATGATGACATCATTAACTCACCTAGCAATATCATGAACATATCAACAATAATATTCCTTGCTCTAAATAAGGTACAAGCTCATAATCTCTTACACATGAACATTTATCCATACGTCAATGGACTGCCTACCCATTTTCATAGAAAAACATAGAAATCCAATATTCATAAAACTTGAACCAAGTTAGGATTTCTTACCATGAGTAGTCTTAGAATCACCTAGGGAGTGGATTTCAAACATCCAATGAGATCCAACAACACACCAAGACACCCAATCATTAATGGGTCACCACTTTCCATTCCATTTTCTCTTAACACAAGGGTTTTTTTTTTGCGAGAAATGAATTATAGGTTTTACTCACACAAGGATTCTAAGCAACTTTGCATCAAGAACCATTTGTTTTCATTGAGAAATGAAGGAGTTGTAATTCCAAGCTCTTTGACAACGGGGGTTCGGGTAGAGAGAAAGAGAGGAGCCAAGGAGAATCACAAAATCGTGAGGGATTTCTAAGTTATAACATTTAACTTTAAGTAGGTAACCTTCAACTGGGTAAAAACTTAACTATCATGTTATCTTAACTATCTTCTAAACTGGTCACATAGGCTCAAAATATTTTTACATTAATATTTCCTAACTTACTTTTAGGTTCGGAGTAATTTTGCCAACACATTTTTATCCCAAAAAATCCAAAAGTGACTTTAATTCTTTTAATTAAGCCTTTTAACTAATTAAACTCAATAATGCATGATTAAATCTTTAATCACAAATACCACTCAACATTGATTGAACTAAGTATTCGCATTTATTTTACCTATAATGTGTTTTAGTAATATTTAATCCAACCCTTTGTATTAAGCCTCTCACTTAATTAATCTGAGTTATATATGATTAAATTGTTAATACTATACCATTAGACATATTACAAATCAAGGTTATTATTCTTAATGTATAGGAATAATAACAGAACATAACATTTTATACATCTTTCTTTCATACGTGGGACATCCAAGAGAGACCCTCTTAGAATTATTTCTATTAGGTTTCTACCATAAGGAGGTCCTCTTACAGCTAGCTCCAAGGGAAGTCCGTACTCATTATTTACTTTCAAGATAGACCTTTTTAGGGTTGTTTCTCTTGAGAATTTAATTTCCTAGGAATTCCTATTTTGGCTGACCTAATGGAAATTACATACACACATCTTTATTACTGCATTCATCAATCTTACTCATTATTCATATTCATCAATCATTTCTCAGTCATTGCATCATATATCTCAAAATACAATTTACTATGTCATGCTACTACCTGCCCAACTATCAAACAACTATTACTCCAATGGAGTGTGGTGGAAGACATAGGGGAATAACCCCAAGGTCCAGAAGTTTACCTCTTTAGTATACTTTCGTTCTAAGCTTGCTCAACCTCAAGGAGTCTCAACCTCCAGCACCACACAAGCAAAACCTATTGCAATATTGTGGAAAGGTGATTAACATCTCATAAAACATACAAATATTAAGTCAATGGCAAGGATTTCCTCATAAACATTCATCCAAGAACTTACCCTTTTCAGCAAATTTCTCAAGAATCTCAATCTTAAACCAATGGAGATTCCAATGGATTTTCCTCAACCAAAATGTCAATTGGAACAACTCTACAACATCAACAACCATCAATACACAAATTTCAAGTCTCTAAGCCATAAAACTCATCACATTTTCATGAACAATTTTCTAAGTGTTTCAAATGGTGGTTTAATAATTTTTCCTTTGTCAAGAACCAATTCTAAACATGTTTAACAAAGAAAATCTCATGTAAATTATTGCAATCGTATCACGACGTGACAATGAAGGGTGAAAGTTTAAAAAACAATGGAGTCGCCACCAAGGTTTATTTGGGGTAACATTGGAAAAACCCTTTTTGTTTGAAAATTGGTCTTTGAAAACTAGAAATGGATTCGGGAGTCGAGTACGAGTAGGGAAGGTTTTAGCACCCTACACCGTCCGTTTAAAAAATGATTATCTTATATTAATTGTGCAATTTAATGATACAATTTTAAATATTTATTTCACCCCAAAGAATTAAACAAAATTGATTAAAGAAAAGAAAGCTAATCTTTAAAATGTTATTTTTGTGTTTGACGGGAAGGGTCCCGCTTTAACGTATCCCTCAATACAATAGGGAACCTAAAGCTACGTCGTTCTGTAAAAAATATTTATGTGTTGATTGATTTTAATTTTGAAAGTGATTTTAAAGAAAATCATTTAAAAGTTTTGGATTTGATGGTTTTGGACTATCAAGCTGTCACATCTAAAATAATCTGAAATAATAATTGCGGTATTAATAAGCTATCTCAACTCAGCTAATCCTTTTAAAATAGATTCGATGTAATTATTTTCAATTATTGTAATTTCTACAATGAATTAAATGAATTTTGAATGACCAAGCCGTCACGGCTAAAATGATCCAAAAGATTATGAGATCAATAAACCATCCCGACTAAATTAATCCCTATATGATATTTTTAATATGATAATTTTATTTCAAAAATAATGATAAATTCTAATGGGTCTTCGGTCATCATTAGTATAATGTACTAGAGAAAGGAATTGAGGAATTACAAAGTTGTCTTCGTGAATGTGCAGACCAAAAATGATGTTTGCTAATATAATATTAAAATATCTATTTAAAAATATCTTAAGATGCAAAGCAACAATGCAATATTGAAATATTAAACATTTTGAAACATGAAACATATAGCGTGTATCTAAACAAACAAACAAAACTAAAGTTGGCTTATATTAAAATAGGGATAGGTTATTCTACCTAATACCTTTAGTCTACCCCTTTCATCATCGTTGGATTACAATCTAATCCAACGGTCCATAATTGCGAAATAAAATAACCCTTTTTCATTTCTCTCTCTTCACTTCCTCCACATCCTTTCTCTCTCCTCCCCATTTCTCTCTTCCTCTACCTTATACCTAAGAAATTAAGAGAGAAAGAGTTCTTACATTCTAATTATTGTATTCGATTCCATCCAATCGAACAATCAACAAAGTGTTTTTTGTTCAATTAACTATATAGGAAAAGGGGTACAAGCATGGCAGGGTATCTGCAAATGTAAATTAGCTTGGTCTTTAATACCTGATGATTTTTAATACCACTGAATGGTTTTTAATACCTAATGATCATAAGGACAACAACAAAGAGTTCGATAATAGGTATAGTTAAGAAGGACAACAACAAAGAGTTTTTTATAGGAAAGAACTACCACTACCTCTATTCCATGGATGAATGCGACAAGGACAATAACAAAGAGTTCGATAATAGGTATAGATATTCACATTTGAATTGTGTTCGCTTGTAGTTCAAAAAAAATTAAAATAGGTATCGAGAGATTTGCAGAGGAAGAGAGAAAGGGAGGAGAGAGGAGGGTGTTGAGGAAGAGAGAGAAAAGGGGAAAAATGGTTATTTTATCGTTGGATTATGTAATCAACGGTGATAAAAGTGGTAGGCAAACGGTAGGCAAAAATGGAGTAGGTAGAATAACCTATCCCATTTTTTTTTAAGAATCCAAAAGATTTGCAATATTAATGACCACAGAAGCATTAATATTGTAGATGTGTAGACTTCTTTGTGAAAAATATAGTTGGACCCGTAATTGTTTTTTGTCAAAAGAGAATCTCGTATGTGATATTATTTAACTACAATATTTTAATCATGTCCTTTTTTTTAATTTCATAACTTATTTAACTTTGTAATAGATAATTGTTTGGGAAAAACACTTCTCCTTTCACAGTAGAAGTGTGTTCTTATGTCATAGACACAGGCAATATTTTTGTTTAATTTTTTATTTTGTTCTTCCAAAATACATGATGGGCTACACCATGGTTTACTATTAGCGGGAGAATAGAAAGTGTTGCAGTTACATGAGAGCTTCAAACCCCTAATTGTTTTTGTTTAATTTTATGATATATGACCACAACAAACAATTATATAAACAAAAAAATCTAACAACCCATGATTTAATGGGCTTAGTATACCCAACCCATCAAAATATGCTACAATGACCCAAATCTAACTTTTCAATTTTTAAAACCTAACAGCACATGTTTAACAAGAAATGTCATATACTTGGTGTGCAACAACACGATGAAGGAGAAAGGCGGAAGAACAAGGTGGCGCATGCAGAACTCTGATGCTCAAATGACGTGGTGGAGCTCGAGGTGGGTCTACGGTGGAGATGGACACAGGTGACGCGGTGGAGTACGTGATGTTCTGGCGGCGGCGGTACAATGACGGTGACTACACAAGCCTGACGAGCTTCATGGTAGGGTAACTGTGTTGCTATGGTTCAACGGTGGCTCTCAGTAAATGGCACACACACACACACTTATTACTGTATTGATTTTTTAGATTTGGGTTTGTACGTATATGGTGTTTTTCTCTTATTTTCTCTCCTCTGTTTTTTAGATTTTCTTCTTTTTTAGAGTAACTAGAAGCTAAAAGTAAAAAAAGTCCCCCTCCTGTGTTCTGCAATTCTGATTTTATAGGGGAAGAAAAAGAAGAGCTTTCCTCATGTTATATGATGGATAATAAGTAGAAGGGTATTCTTCAATGTATTGCATGTGTGCTATGTTCAGACCACATAAATATCTCTTCAACATTCCATTTTTTGTTTTTATTTTTCTATTCTCACATGTAAAAATAGTGCCTTGAAACAGTAACCAAACCCCATTGCAGAAGCTACATGAGTGATAAAATTTATTTTTATTTTTATTTTACTTTAAATCTAAATTATATCTCGTGAACAAAATATGGCATCTACATAGATCAATCTCTAACTCATTAAACCACAAATTTTCAAAATCTACACATGCCAAACCTTAACATTTCCATTTCTCCACGAAAACTTGAAAGGAGTAGGATTTACTTACCATTAATCACCTTAGAATGGAAGGAGGAAGATTCTTCAAGCTTGCATTAGCTCTATTCCACTCAAAATCTCAAATCCTTGCAAGATTCTAGATAGTACCAACTAATTCTTATAAACTATCACCAACTATAGAGTCATATACATGTATGGTGTAACAGCCCGTTACGTACCGGTATTTTTAACATTGATTTTGATATTAAGCGCAGTTACAATCACAATAATTCATTTATAGAAATGCGAGTAATCTTTTTCCTTTTTATTACGCGAGGATTTAAAACAATAATAAAGTGTAATAAATAAAAGTTGTGACCGTAATTGTAAACTATTTTTGGAATGATTATTTAAGTTTCCTAAATATCATACAACACTTCTCTCATGGCACTAAGGGGTTCCCATAAACTAACTTAGCTAAAATATCATTTTTACGTTTTCTACCTATCCGAATATGGTTCGGTATTTTAATTACTGCAGATAAACCGCATGTTGTGAATCTCTCATCTTTTGGTATGTTATTCTAGACTTAATTACCTTTCTAACAAGCTATCACACGAGTCATAAAGTTCTCGTTTTCTCTGGATATCACCATTTGAAGCTGGACAAGCAAATTTGCCAGCAACCTTAAACAGGGCTCCAAACATCCCTCTCTCAATCAATGATTCTGGAAAATTCACTTCACCAATTGCTATATATGTTTATACAGTAAACTAGACACCTCAAGCTTCAATTTGACATATCATGCACCTAATTTGATCAAGAAACGAAGCGGGAAAGCTGCCAGAGACAGCCCCATGTGCAGGGGCGTTCTGGACAGTCCGCGTTCTCAGGCTTCTAAAGGGCAGCGTGGTTCTCTTTTGGTTCCCAAATTTTGACATAAGGTATTTGACATCTCAAGCTTTAAAACGGTATATGGTACGTCCCTATTGGATCTTTGTGGAGGGAGATATGCTCTCCCAGAGTTCTCCTAAAATCTATCAATCTCTAGAAATTTGCAACAGTTTCCTTTGTTTTTCCAATAAATCCCACTTTTGTAAAAGTGCTTAACTATCCTCAAATGTACCTAATAGACATGGGTGACACTCAAGGACAAACAATGCCTTGGTGCTCTAACAACCCTTCACAATTTATGTTCAATTTGCTTAACATACATAATCATTTTTTAAAGTTAACTAATTTCAATCACAAGATCCATTTGCATGCATTCTTTGACATAAAACATAGATCAAATCCTAGAATAGGCCTATTATCATTTCATCATATACAGGATCCAATATTACACAAGTCTCCATAATACAAATTACATAATCTCCAATGGACATATTACAATTTACAACTTTAATTACAACACCATAACTTTAATTATACATGTTATAATAGTAATTTAGGGTGTTGCACATATAACTGTTATTATAGTGATCTAGGAATATGTTAAAGTAGTGTCTTAAACCCTAGGAATATATTAGTGACTAAGGAATATATTAGTGACCTAGGAATATTGTACGCATGTAATTTAATAATTTTTGTAACATGTGTAATTTAATATTTTTTGTAACACATGTAAATTAATTTTTTTTAACACATGTAATTTATTAACACATGTAATTTAATATTTTTTGTAACACATGTAATTTAATATTTTTTGTAACACATGTAATTAACGCAATGACTTTTGAATATATTTAGGAAATCAATTAATTTGTTATTGTGTATAGTACACTATTATGGCTGACCCGTCATCGTCCGAGTCACCTCGGTAAAAGCGAAGCATATATTCACATTACATAAGCAAAAATGCATAAGACTCCTCCCAATCACCATACATGATCGCAATTGCTTTATGTTTTGCATACCATGTCTTTCTGTATGAAACTTTGAAACCATACGCATGGGTGATCCTCTCCTAAACAAGTGAAATTGAGACTGATGGCTCCTTTCGTATCATTCCTAATAATCATATTGTAGGTAGACATTAATAATTGATCACCTAACTATAATACACAAAAGAATGACAAAATAATCAAATAACATACCTAGTACGAGTGAAGCAATCACATAAGCATCAAGCTGTCTATGATCCTGAGAAATATGATCATTCAAGCAATTGTGGTCTCCACCCCATTTAGTACCCTTCCATTTTTCACCGTACGTCGGTTTTATTACCCTAACCCTCCACGGGAAACCCTGTTCATACGAACAATATTTCATACTTAATTTGGTAGGCGTGCTCTTAAGGACGAGCGCTTCTTGATGCTCTTTCATTAGGTTTCTCTTGATTGCCATCTGCTCCTCTTTTTTTGATTCAAATTCTTGCTTAACATACAACTTGTTACCTATTATCCATGGACCATTAATTGAACCTGAGCCTGAACCAGGACTTGAAGCCTCGTTATAAGAATCTTGTTCCCTCGTATGATCCCAATCAATGCATGTGTAGTGTGAAATTTCTTTCCAAAATGGAACAACATCGTCACCTGCATGTAGAAAATTAAACAAATTTACAAAAAACTGCGAATATAAACGTATATTTTCATTGTTTGCTGACATACTTTCTGAAATTGGCAGTAACTGAGTGGACACGATGTTATGATGTTCCTGGACAAAAGACTCCCCCACAACATTATATTCTAGGATTTGAGTTTCAGGAATACCTCATTCATCATCGTTGTCTGAAGCGCTAGCATCCTCAACAAGAAGTTCATCTTCCATTGTAATATTTTCATCATCGTCATCATCACCATCATCTTCCATAACCCAGGTAGGGTCATTTCCTCCTTCGACAGCAGATTAACAACTGGCGCAGCATATGATGATGCATTATGTGCAAAATCTAAATCAACTGACCTCATGGGTAAAGCAACATCCTCTGCTTCGGCAATATCCACATATAACTCTAAAAAATCTTTCCTTGACTGGTTGAAAAACTCTCCGATTACCATTTCTACGTCTTCATCGTCAACAACTTGCATACTAATGTATTGTGATTCACACCATATTCTTGCAGTGACTATATTGATAGATTGCTTACCTTCAAGCGCTAACTTTTAACGAATTTTTTGATGTAGTTCGCTAACGGTTGAGTTCTGCAAGATACGTGTTGGCATTTTCTCGCCTTCAAAAATGACACCACGTTGACCTTCCATTTTCCTTTCATTATAATATAGAACAACACGAATAAAATCAGAATGTGAATCCATTCTTAACTATATTAATAAAAAAAGCAAAATAGAGTATGCATAAGCAAGTGAGACTGTATCGAAGACTAAGAAGTTAAGATGTAGAAGAGTTGTGATGATTGAAGAGATGGTAGGTGTTTATATAAGGAAATTCGGAGCCATTCACGCCTAGATTAGGCAGGAGAGAGGGTTGAGTCACGCCCAGATGGGGCTAAAAAATGCAGTGATTCACGCCTGCATGGGGCGTGATTAGTCACGCCTATTTTTGGCGTGAATGATGTGGCATTCACGCCCCATTTGAGCGTGAATTGTCCCGCCTTTTTTGGGCGTGAATGACTGCTACAGATTTAAAAATAATTTCCATATTGTCATATATCTGTAATTATTTATTAAAATAGTAATATTTTAATTTTTTTGCCTGAAGAGTAAGGCATATCAAATTTTGTAAGTTGAACCAAATTAAACTAATAATAAAAGATTAATCTAATTAGAAAAAAAATTAAAGTATTCACTCATCTCCATATATTAAACAAGAAAACCTTTCGTACCAAATGCCTCGTAAGACTAGGGATGTGCATGGAGCGGTTCGGTTCGGTTATTGTCAAAAATCGAACCGAACCAGTTTTAAACGGTTTGGATTTTACACCGAACCACTTTTTTTAAAAAATGGGTTTTTAATTTGCCCAAACCAATTTAAAATCGGTTTCAAAACCGGTTATGAACTATAAACCGGTTATTTCAAAACCGGATTTTTAACAAATTCAAAATCGATTTTTGATGGATTGTGCTATTTTTAGAAGTATTCGTATATTTTTCCCGGTTATAGATAGTTGACCAACTATTTCTTTCTTCAAAACCGGATTCTTATAGAAATTGTTTCACGTTAATTTTACGGAAAACATTACCATAAAATTTTTCTGCAAAAAATTTTGACGAAAAATATTTCAATCAAAATTTGTGACTAAAAACATATCTGTAAAAACATTTCCCTCGAAATATTTCACAAAAAACCATATTCATCGAAATTGTTAAGAGTGTTAGTCCCACAAATTGTGTCAAAACCATTGTGTGTGTCTCATTGTATTCTTAAATTGGTTTGCTATATAATAGAACCAATGTTGTGTAGTTTAACACAACAAATTACTATCAATTCCTCTTGTATCGATATTTAACATGGTATCTAGAGCCTAACAAGAGGAATCTTAATCCGCTTAACTTAGTTCACTTTTCCATATTTTCCATAATTTCAATATGGTTATAGAGAGATATTTGAGGGATTCTCGTTGTTATTTCTTTTTCTTTTGGTTCCTTTCATCTTCTTTTTCCGTCACTTTTGCTTTCATCTTCTTTTTCAATTTGTGGTTTTCCAGATCTACGGGTCATCTCCATTGTCCTAGATCTGTGAATTGTTTTGGGTCATCATCCTTCTCTACTGGGTTTTTCATCCAATTTCTTTTCTCTTTCTGTTGCAATTTTTTTTCTTTCAGATCTGTTTCATTTTATTTTTTATTTTGCATGCATTTTTCGTTTTGCATCGTCACTGATCTGTTTCGTTTGTTATCATTATTTTCCAGCAGCATCTCCTTCTTCTCTCTCCCATTGATTTTTGAACTTTCCAGATCTGGTTTTTCATCCGAATCTGTCTCAGTTCTTTTCCCTTCTATTACATTTTTTTTTCTCTTTCAGATCTGTTTCATTTTTATTTTTATCTTTGACTGCGTTTATTCCACCAGTTGTCTTTGCCGATGAAAATTCCGGCTCCGAAGTTCCTTTTGAGGGGGAGCACTTTCCATGTTGCTGAAAACAGTTGTCTTTGCCGATGATAACGAAAAAATGTTGCTGATCATTCACAGTTGTCTTTGCCGATGATAATTCCGGCTCTGAAGTTCCTCTTGAGGGGGAGCACTTTCCATGTTGCTGATGGTCATTCCAGCACAGTTGTCTTTGCCGATGATAATTCCGGCTCCAAAGTTATGTTGCTGATGGTCATTCCAGCACAGTTGTCTTTGTCGATGATAATTCCGGCACCGAAGTTCCTCTTGAGGGGGAGCACCGTCCATGTTGCTGATGGTCATTCCAGCACTGTTGTCTTTGCCGATGATAAAACATACCGTCGTCCATGTTGCTGATGGTCATTCCAGCACAGATGTCTTTGCCGATGATCATTCCGGCATCTTCCATGTTGAAAAGCACATTGTTGATTTTTGGTTTCTCATATAGGAGATTTATTTTGATGTTATGTTACTTGGTCATTTCATTTTGTTGATGTAGCACTGTTTGGTTCCTAATAGGAAACAGCTTGTATTTAGGGGGAGTGTTAAGAGTGTTAGTCCCACATTGTGTGTGTCATTGTGTCAAGAAAGTCCCACATTGTGTGTGTCTCATTGTATTCTTCAATTGGTTTGCTATATAAAAACCAAATTGTGTAGTTTAACACAACAAATTACTTTACAAAATCATATTTAACAGAAATATTTGACGAAAAATATTTCTATCAAAATTTCCCACGAAACACATTTACTTCGAAAGCTTATGACGAAAAAAAATTCTTCAAAATTCTTTACAGAATTCAAATTCCGTCGAAAGTTTTCGACAGAAACATTTTCGTTAAACTTTTTGAGAAAAAAGTTTCTTCGAAATTTTTAACGAAATACATTTCCTTCGAAAAATTTTGACGAAAAATATTTTCGTCAAGTTTTTTGATAAAAAATATTTCCATCAAAATTTTCAGTGGAACACATTTCTATGAAAAATTTTCGTAAAAGTTTTTGACGAACAATATTTCGATAAAATTTTTGACAAAAAATGTTTTTTGTCAAAAAATTTGAGGGAATTTAGATTCTGTAAAGAACTTTGACAAAAAAAAAATCCATCGAAGTTTTTTATAGAAATATTTTTCGTCAAACGAAATTTCTGAAAAAAATTTCGTCAAAATTTTTTACGTAAATATTTTTCGTCAAAATTCTCACTCTAAATGTGTTTTGTTGAAAATATTTTTCGTCGAAAATTTGGACGGAAATATTTTTCGTAAAAAAATTTGACGAAATTATTTTCTGTCAATTTTTTTATGGAAATGTGTTTCATCAAAAAAAAATTGCAGAATCATTTTTCGTTGAAAAGTTTGACAGAATTGTTTATGTCGAAAGTTTCGACGGAATTTAGATTCTATCAAGAATTTTGACTGAAATATTTCGTCACTCAAAATTTTATGTTAGTGATTATGACAAAATCTTATTGTGTCTCTAATTTCGACGAAAACATTTTTCATCTCTATTTTCTACGTAATATGATTTTTGTCAAAATTTTCAACTAAATATTTTTCTTCGATAAATTCTGTTAGTATTTGAGACTTTTCTAATAATGTCACATTTAAAAATGATTGATATTTGTGTGATTTTCACATTTTAATGCTAAGGATAAAAGATAATATTCTTCAATTGTAGAGTAGTTTGGTTATGGATAACCATGGATAACCAATTATTTTATGGTTTGGTAAATAACCAGTTTATCAAATAAAATGTAGTTTCATATGAAACCGATTTTTAAAAATAACCAATTTTTAAGATGTGGAGCAGTTTGGTTATGGATCAAATTGGTTCTTTTGGACATTTTGCACACCCATACTTAAGACAACTGTTATTCACTTATTCCTTCTCCATACAAAAATTTGACATGAGCCAATAAGGATTGACTCGATCGAAAAAAAATGCATTAAGTTTCCTTTATTGTTGTAAATACTATTATAAGTTCACATTAAAGGTATGTCCTAATTTTATAATGAGGTTGTCCGTACTCCCTAAACTTTTAGTTATTCAAAAAAGAAAAAAAAAAAGGATTGCATGAGGAATCCATGAACAACCTGCTGTTATGACTTATTCGTAAGGACTCTCTTTTCGACCCATCATTTCCTTGAATTACTAGTTTCTTGAGGTCCTATATACATGTTGATGCTTGCCCAAACCTCAATGTCGTTATTAAGCCCATAACAAAAGCACATGTCCAGATTTATTTTTTTAATTTTGGGCTGGAACCCTTACACCTTCTACGTTATAGGGATTTTCTTAACAAACCTTGAGTGATTGTCCGTGGAGATAAACGAACCTTAATTACTTGGATATGGCCCAAGTTCTTGATAATAGAGTTAAACCCTCAATGACGTTGACTGGCCCAAGTACTTGATAATAGTGTAAAACCCTCAATCACTTGGACTGGCCCGAGTAATTGACAGTAGTATACTTGATAATATGCTTATAATTTTTTTTAACCTCTTATAATTACTTTTATTATTGTTAAAATTAAATTAACGGTTATAACACATGAGAGTCATTAATTTTATCTTGACCCAATAATAATCAAAATAATTGTAAGAGATAAGAAGAGAAAATAGGTTATAACTTTTTTTGTTTGGTGAGGAAATAGGTTATAACTTAAATATAACCTTCCTCTTGATCAAGTAAAGTCTCAGTTCTAAAATTCTATGTAAATTACTAATTACTTGGCAATTTGCGGGAGGAAGAGAAAAAATGTAATCTAGCTGAAAAAAAAAAAAAAAAAAAACCACAGATAACCTCCACAGTACAGCAGCAGCCACATACTCTCATTTAAATTTAATGTGTTCTATCTGTCTTTTTTTTTTTAATTCCTTTACCCACTGAGACCAAAAGAGACGATTAATAGATTGCTATGAAACATAGACATTTCAAAAAATTTGCTGTGTCCGACACTTTTCGACATTCTCTGACACTCTAACACGAGTTGTAGAGACTCAAGAAAAGGTTCAAATGATGCGTTGTGTTGCGTTTTTAGTTCCAACTATTAGATTCGTTGGATTACGATTACCATTTTATTAAATTTAATATAAATATTTAGGATATCTTATGTTTCTTTGCAAAATTGATGGCTATAATAAATTTAGTTTTATTTTTTTTGTTAAATTATTGAATATTAAATATAGGAATATATTTTTCTTATGTTGTAGGAAAGAAATTATCTCATATTGTAGTAATAAAAGTATGAGTAGGACCCACATGTAAAAGGAGAGAGAAAAAAGAGTGGTGGGACCCAACCCGTTTTGTGTGTCTAGGAAAGTTGCTTATCTCATGTAAAATGAGATAAACATAACCTTTAAATATAATATACACTATATAAATTAAAAATATTATTTAATATCAAAACGTGTCCTAATGTGTTGAAATCTAACACATTTTAGAATTAAGGTGTCGGAATGTCATGTCATATCGTGTCCCGTGTCGATACCAGTGTTACATAGATAGATTGTTCATTCCAGGAAGTTTTACTTTATTTAGCAATACTTTTATTTTATAAATGAGTAAATTTAATATCATTTAAATAGTTACGTACACTTTATTTATATACGTGTAGTAAAAGTTATTTTGAATACCTGAAATAAGTAAATGCTTTTTATTTTAAGCATTATATAAACTAGTAACTTATGGTGGTAAAATTGCAGATTTTTATGTTTTGTTAAATAAGTAATTATATACTGGTTGGAAAAATAAGTACTAATTATATCATTTTATGAGTATAGTTATATATACCATATTTCTTTTTGTAAGAAAATTTTCACTTTCATCAAAATAAAATTCTAAATTTTCAAGGTTTATTCCAAAGTGTGCTTATTCAGGTATGTTTTCATTTTATGATGCTTACGGAAGCATATAGAAGTTGATAGACTAACCAATAAATTTATTTTAGTTTTTCTTGGTAATCGTTAAGAACGTAATAATGCCTAGCTCTTTACTCCAAAACTTTTTTAGTTTGCAACAACACATGGAATATACACGCGTGCATGTAGAAAGCTAATGAACGATTTTGCTAAAAGAGTCCCTGAAACTTTTATCTTGAGCGATTTTGCTACAACACATGGAATATATATACACGCGTAGTGGATGTAAAAAGCTAATGAACGATTTTGCAAAAAGAGTCCCTGAAACTTTTATCTTGAGCTCGTTTAATCACAAGGTAACTAACTATAACAAGATAGCCTTCCTCATACAACGATGAACGTAATAGGTATGTCATATGAAAGCTTGGGTTGTGCAGAAATTTATGTATTGCATTACACTCAATTTGTGTAGTTAGCGAAAAATTGTTTTACGGAAATGTGAGGATGAAGTTCACGTCCTTCCGAGACCAAATATTATGAGTTTATTGTTTCTCGTGTTATAAGAGATAGAATATCTCGAAGATAGATTATATCCTACATATATAAAATGTGTGTAGTCCAACTTTTCTTTTTCTTTCTCTTCTCTATATGTGGGTTTCACTATGTAGGAGACAAAATTTGTCTCATACAATATGAAAATTATTAAACGCAATTATATTAGTGAAAAGATCCAAAAACTCATTGTGTCCATTCCACCTATATAGTTTGAATTTTTTACTTCTTGGTCCATTTATGAGAAATATCTCTTGCTTTGAGCACCCAAGAGTAAATAACAAAAAAAGATTTTTTTTTTTTTTTAAAAAAAAAAAAACTCTTTTGGGACTCATAGATTACATTTCAGAGTTCACAACTATAGCAATCGGAAAGTCTACATACACTACATAAAAACTCAAAGTAGAGAGGGAAAATAGAGAGAAAAAAAGAATATCGTTAGGATTTGGTTTGTGTAAAATCTGTATAGAGAGTGCTTCTGCATGTATATGTATCATTAGCCAATAACAAAAGCTGTATTGTTTATGTGTGGATAATTAGAGACCGTCGTCGTACAATAGGTGCAACTCACACCGACTCATTAAAAGAGAACATTAACTCCGACAAAAAAATCTTGAATGAAAGAAATGTTTGTAGTACTTCATTAGCTTTTGGACTTTTTGCACCGCCACAGATGACTGAAATCATAATTGGAAAATTTGGAACGGAATATTGGGGATATCTCCACCCCTTTAGGAGCCATAAAGAAAGTTTGTTCCATAAAAAGCAAAGCAGGACCAAAACATTGTCTAAAGTCGTAGCAGACATAGGGTACGCCCTATGGTTTGCAGTGGAATTCTGCCAACTTCCTATTACCTCTGAAGTTTCTTCAAAAAACTAATCAATGTGTTACTTTCCCAACCATATACAAAAGATCGATATTAATTAAGCGAACCAATTCATATCTGAAAAGGAGAAACCCCACCCATGGTCAGTGCCCCACAATTTCCTTTTTTCGCTCTTGCATTTGCAAAAACAATGCTCTATAATGGTACGAATGTGGAAATATTTAGCCTATGGTCTTGACTATATCTCCCATTCAAAGTACACACATAAATAAGAAAACCTAAAAGCTACCCGTTTCCATACGGCAAAGCAAGTCGAGATCAGAAGAGAAGACTGAAATGCTTTCTGCAACTAGACAGAACAAATTTATAATCGAATTAAGTCATCGTCCTCAGCTTTCAACTTACATTAATTCATAGTCAATGAAACAAATACTAATTCTTTGATTGTATTATTGATGCGACAGAATCTGCAGGATGCTGTGTAACTTGGAAAAACAAGTTCATGGATATCTGCATACGCATGAGGAAAATTTCATGCATATCTATATTATTGGTGGAAGCTCACTTGTTAACAAATGGAATTGAGTAAATGAAAAGCAAAAGTCACGAGTCTCCAAATTTTTTTTTTTGGTAATCCATGAGTCTCCAATTTATTATAAATTAAGAGTTAATATCAGCATGGAATTAATTTAAAAATAATTAAAAGTTATGACAATTATAATTAAAGTGTTATTTTATTCCAATATATAATATTAGAATAAAAATTCTTATATTTTGCCGTAATTTTCAGCTTAATAAAGAGATAAAGTGGAGAGCTCATTCTGAACCACATAATTAATTGAAGATCTTATTGAATCTTCTCTTGAATATTTTTTAAGGAAAATTTTTCCTTTAAATATAAAAGAGAAGATTTTAAGGATTTGATTAAAGATATGATTGGAGATTATAATAATCCTGATTATATGACTTTTAAATTAGAGGGTTATGATAGGACCTTATGGTCATAAATAGAAGGGGTTTGCATTTGCAATTTAATATGACCACAAAAAATTTCCTACACACATAACATTTTGTGGGGCCCGCATCATTTGAAGCCAAAAAAAATACGGCACGCAAAACGAATATCTATAACATAACACAATTATTTTTCCTACAACATAACTTTTATAAAACCCTAAATAGAATGAGGTTGAAATTCTAAGAATTTTGATATCTATATTGAGGGTATTTTGCATAGATAAATTTTCATCTATTAATTTTGACTGTTGACGCAGTAACAGTTAGTAGAATGGCTCCAAGTTAGTAAATTATAGTTAGAGAGCTAATCTAATGATACAAACATCGTGAATGAGGTTAGTATATGATTTGATGAAGTTTGGTACCCATATTGGGGTATTTTGGAAAAGTCACTTATGTCGGGTATTTCGCACTGCTGTAGAAGTAGAAGTAGCCGTTAAAATCCCGAAACGGGAAAAATATGAGAAAATGGAAAGAAAGACCAGTATATGCCTAAAAAGTCATAATTAGACCAATAATGTTAAAGTTAAGGAGATTATGAAATTTGGGTACAACTAAGAACACCAATGAAGTATGTTTTGCTTAAGTGTTAGAACTGTTTATTGAGTGTCTCTTGAGTGTCATGAAATTACATATGCTATCACTTGATTGAGCGTAGCTAACTCATACCTTGTGCAGTTTTGTGTAGTGATCATGGCACCTCAAGGGAGACCCAGGCAAATAGTTCAAAACCTGCCTCCTGATCCTATTGCTGCAGCTATAGCAGCATTACAGCAGACCCTAAATGAAACCAGGGAAGCTGATTTGAAAAGAATCGAAGAGGCTCGCGAGTTGGATAGAGAGCAAATGAGAAGGGCTAATGAAGACTTAATAGCCCAGAACAGAGCGGCAAATGCCGAGATGATGAGACTATGCTGACTGAGGTGTGAGGTGGACTTCCACCACCTTCTCCACCAGCAGTTACCCCACTTTTGTAGCAACAGGCTGTCATCGTGAGACAGGAAGGGAGAGAAGAGGCCCACCATGAGTCAGAGACATCTGTTCATGGGGGACGTGAGAGACAGCCAGTGATAGAGATGGATAGATCAGTTGTGCCACCTATGTTTGACAAGGAGACTAGAGAGCGTATGTTGAATGCTTTTATGAAGCATTGTTCAAAATAAAATAAAGAAGAAGAAGATTAAAGAACGTTATTGAAGTACAGATTCCCCAGCAACGGCGCCAAATTTGACATGCGCTTTCGAACCCACGCAAATTACCGAGCTTAGATTTGTAGTGTTAGGGCAACTCAGATCGTCTCCCATAGAACCTGCTAGAAATCAAAAATGTTCTGTAAAATAAAATATAAAAGGGAAGGGAGATTTTGTTGATTTGAAATTAAAATAAAAATAGATTTGAAATTGGATTTAAAAATCAGAATTAAAAACCAATCAACCTAAGGAATCAGGATTCATTAATTTATTTCTTCATTGGATTAAAAGATATAATTATCAATTTTTGCTTAACCTCAATCGAATTCGAAATCCTCAAATTCAGTTGGAAACCCTCTCTAGACTATCGCCTAGCATTTGGATGAATATCGTATCTCAACTATGTGATCGCAATAGTTTTGATCTGTTCAACTTTTGCTCATCGGGTAGATTAATCTGACTATTAAATCTAATGGTCAATTTTTCCTTATAGAATGCAATCACATTATTTAGTTTGAATATCTACAATTGCATGATATTCAACCTGAGTTGGAAAAAATGAAATTGATTTAAAAAGTTAAAACCTATCATCTGAAATAAATTAACGAACCTTTAACCTTAGATTGATTAAAGGTGTTTAGCCTAGCATCGCGAGGTTAAACATCATTCAAAATAAAACAGAATAAAAGAAGAAGAAGACGAAAAGAAATAGTGCAGAATTTCAATAAAGAAAACTAAAAATAATTATTCAATTCCAAAATCAGACTGCTGAATGGTTTCCTAATGCTTCACTTAAATAACCTACATTCTGAACGGGTTAGGGTTCCACCACTTCGGTCTATAAAAAAAAACAAAAACTTAATAAAATAAAATAAAACATTAAAACATGGTCTTGGGTCCTAAACACATTGGGTTCTAATTTGATTTACAAGTCCAAACGTCAAAATAAAATTCCAACAAAACACGTCATCTTGGGCTCAGGTTTCGACCATCTTCCCGTCTGAATTGGGCTTCATTAGCTGAAATAGCGATTGTAGCCCTTTCTGTTAGCTGCAAAACGCGACAAGAACAGAATCAATTGAACATCTGTAGAGTGAGATATGGTCAAAATATGAAAGTAGTGTAAATCTGAAAAACTATGACGAAAATCAATTAAATCCAATTAAAATCTAGAATTCTGATTTGACCCAAAAAAACCTTTATTTAATTCAAATAAATCCTAAAAATACCAATCAAGAGTAATAAATAAGTGTAACAAAACATGTTATCAATAGGATTACCGAAATGAGAGAGAGATAGTGTCGTGTGCAAAAACAAGGATACGAACAAATGAGAATTTACAAAGGAAAAAAAAATATATATATATATATATATATATATAAAGGTTGTCCGCCACATAGCAGATGAGCCCCCCCTCCTCTTTTTTTTAGAATAGTATACGGGAGAGCCCAAAACACTTTGCAAATGATTTTTTTTATTTTTGTGTCAAATGACATACCATAATAAATAGATTGACACCGCATCTTAACCCAAAACCTTAATACTCAAGTTGTATAAGCCTTTTTTGCACTTATATGGTATTCACTTAGAACATTTCTAATCAGTATGAGACTTCATCACTATTCACATTTGATTATTCCCAACACCCTCCCCTCAAGTGTGAAGCTCTACATCATACTTCCCCCCTAAGGGCAACTTTTGCAGAAATATTTTATCTTTTCAAATATTAGGGTCGCATTAGCCTTCTGTGGGGGCCTCTTCAAGTGCATCATCATCTCCATATATTCTCGGCCCAGCTAAATAGTTGGCTTTAATATGAGTGTTAAGAATGGTAAAGGGGAGCCCAAAACCTTTGCAATGATTCTTTCACCATTGGGCCAAAAGACAAACCATAATAAGTGGGTCGGCATCACATTTTAACTCAAAATCTTAAAACTCAAGTTTTATGGGTTTTTTTTTTTTGCACTTATATGGTATTCACTTGGAACGTTTCTAATCAGTATGGAACTTCATCACTACTCATATTTAATTATTGTGTTCGTTTTTCCTAATGTTACTTTAAAAAACTTTGTTACCGAAACGACGTCGTTTTGAGGCGAAAATCATGGTGTATTTATAATTTTAATTTATTCTAGGGTTATGATAATCTTTATCATTCTAATCTTTTAATCTTTCAACTCAAAACGGCGTCGTTTTGTTGAACATTAGATAAAATTTGCTAAAGTAACATTAAATACTTTATTCCCTTAATTATTTCCAATATTGTTATTGGTGAAGGCACCGTTATAGGTAGCACATGCAACGTGCCATGTGAAATTAAATGGCATTTTGTACACGTAAAACATTTATGTCTGTACAAAATCACAATAGATAAGTAAATTGCTTTTTTTTAATAATATTTTTTGGATAAATAATTTTCTTAAATATTAATTTGGTAAAAAATAACCTTACATTATATATTACACTAATGTACTTATATTACATACTTGTCGATTTGCTCTTTTATATTTTACCGAAAGACAAAAATACACAATAAAAAGTTTTTAAAGTAAATTTTAGATATATATATTTAGAAATTTAAAAGTATTTGAATATAATTTGAAAATATTTATAATTTTTAAGTGTAATTTTAAATCATTTCTTGACTAGTAAGACGGATATATATATATATAAATTTATTCTGTTTCTATTTTTAAAATTATTGAATAATTAGGGGAAGGTTATAGTTACAATCTTTTTTTTTTTACAACCATACCTTATCACCGTTGATTTTCGTCAATCAACGGTTATCATTTTAACATATTAAACTCATTAATTAATTATTAATTCATAATAAATGATAACCGTTGATTGGCGAAAATCAACGATAATAATATGGTTGTAAGAGGTTATAAAAAAAAGTTATAACTATAACCTTCTTCGAATAAATAATTAACTACTAATATTATAGATATATAGAATTATCTGAAGATTTTGGTGAAGTTGCGTAAGGTGTTTATGTTGTATTATTTTTCTTTCTTGTCATGGTGAGTTTGCATCGGTAATTAATGTCTAATCGCATTAATTGTTGATGTCTAAACATATTTAGGCATAATATTAAATGAAAATTTTCATGTCTCGATGAAAGTCAAATAATCACTATGATAAAAAAAGGCAATCAATCTTGTACAAAAAAAAAAAAAGGCAATCAATCACCAATTCGCTACTGTAATTTTCCATTCGATTTTTTTCTTTCTAAAGAGGATATGTGGACTTTTTGTTTTGTTTCTTTACTCTGTTCTCTATCATTAATATGTATCTATATATATATATATGGGATATGACCAACTTACACCGGTGTAAGAATAATAAATCTTACACCAAATCTTAACCGTTGATTTCCGTGCATCTAATGGTTGAGATTTATTGGAAATTAAAAATTAATTAATGAGTTACACCTAATAAATTTTAACCGTTAGATGCGGAAAATCAATGGTTAAGATTTGGTGTAAGACTTATTATTCTTACACCAGTGTAAGATGATCCTGCCCCTATATATATATATATATATATATATATATATACACTAATGATTAATGCAAATAATTTCAGTTGATCAATCATCACAAGTAACTAAGATTATAAACAAATAAAACAAAAAGAGGAAGAAAATCTTTTAAGTTGGCCCCCTTGGATGTGCAGACAACTATAATTATTTTCCAAGAAGCTTTTATTGATTTTCAGTCCTAGATGACCTATTATATATGGGTGTGGATTCTCCAAAATGCTATAGATATACTTCATGTTCCGCTGCCGTCCAAAATCTGAGACGCGTTCAACAAATCTTAACAGAAAACCGTGTTGACATGTTTTCTGTTTTGAGTTCTATGGGTCGAGAATTATTTTAAGAGAAGATCAATATTTTAATACATACATATATATAATCATGCTCAAACCTACCAGAAACGAACCTCATGATATGTTAGTTAGGTCTACACAATTCTTCAAAGTGCAGGCGAATTTGTAGCAAAAAAACAAATTATTAGCTTCTAGGGCACATGCATGTAGTTGACAAGAATATGGAAATCGACCAAAATTCCCACACCTTAATATTTTATAACCTCAATCTAAATTTGTTAATTTAGTATATATTACTCAACAAGTCTGCAATTAATAATTAGTAAGTCCTCAGCCTTGCAAAGCTTCTCTTCACATGCAAGGATGATGGGTCGTCTCGAAATAAGGTCGTAAGCCATTAAGAACGTTTAATTATTTATTAGTAAACTTAATAGAAGAAAATAATAATAATAAAAAATGTATCTATACATATATACATACTTTATTAATTTAAATTAGACATGGCCCAGGGTGTTGGATGGAGCAAAATTAGAGATTTTTAGGGCAACCAGCGTACTCGATATTTTACCCGTGTAATGCGATCGAGATATCACATTGACAAATACATAAGAATGAGGCACCTTAATTTTTAAAAATAAAATTTTGTTTGCTTTCGATGTAAACAATTTTATTCAGCTTTTTTTAATGTATTGTAGAATATATATTTTTTTCCATTGATAAAATGTTACGTTATAAAAGTGTCAATGGACTAAATTGTCAAACATTTACTACAAAATATTTTGTAAAAACAAATAAGAAAATGATCTTCTTTTCTTTATTTAAATTAGTAATTTCATTTTTAAAAATGTCGAGTCATTGTTTGACTCTACGTTAAAAGTAAGGGATGTAACCAAATACAGGTTTGAATTTTGCTAGCAACGTCTCTTTATTATTATTAAAAAAAATATTTATCCTTTTAAAAAATATAATTTTGTGTTATTTTGTATGAAACGATGTCGTGTTAGTGTATAATTGATAATTTTTTATACTCTCTCCTTTACTTTCTATCTCTTCTTAATTTTATGGAGGAGGAATAATATAAAAAATTATCAATTATATACCAAAACATCATCATTTCATATAAAATGACACAAAATTATATTTTTTAGAAGGATAAATATTTTCCAAAAAAAAAAATAAGAGAAAGAAAGAAAACATTTTCTTAACTTACGCTAGACTGAAGTGAGAATTTATACAATCGTGCTAAGAGATCCATTGAATTGAACGAGCAATCGGTTGCAAGTTCAATCTCACCGTCCCAAAATATCCCAAAACAAAAGGAAATTAATCTTTATACAGTAATTTTTTATTTTTTATTTTGGTATAAATACAGTAATTATTTAGCTTGCGCTGATATGGGTTCAATGATTTACTACTTAACAGTTAGGCAGGAAGGATTTTATTCCGTTTTCTCTGTCAACAGATGAGGAAATGAGAGTATATAGAATTACATATATATATGAAGTGCGTGGAAAGCCAATCAGTTCCTTGTTTTATGGTTGCAATATGTTAGTATATAACAACCACTTGGTATAAATTATTCAGCCACCGATCGATAAAGCAATAATTCTCATAAATCATAATACATTTCATTGAGAATGACCTTTGACTCGCAGGAAAATCTTTCGACCACTTTACACAGGCAAAATTTTAGTCTAAAATTTTGTTGACATCGCCCATCGATTCAAGTTTTTTTGCTAATTGTAATCTCAAAAATAAAACAATTAAAAAAAAAAAAACTATTTGCATAGGTTGTAGAGCCATGATCAAAATATAATCAGTTATATAAATGCGCTTTACTAAAAAAACAGACAATAAAGATCGTTAGTAGATTCGATTTTGAGTTGAAAACAAAATCATCTTAATTTGATATGTGAATATATTTGTTTTTTGAAAGCATATTATTTTCAATTAAGTGACACGGATATTATGCCTCAGGTGATCTGATAGGTTGGTGCTTTAACAATTTTATGAGTACGTTGAAGATATGATCTATTCTATGAGTGTGAACGCATGACCATACCGGCAATTGTAACGCAGGATCTGCTGCTAACATGGATATAGAAAATTAGGAATATTCCTTTCTTCTATTTATTTTTTTTCTTTAGGATATAAACTGTGACATATAATACGAGACTCTTGAACGTATTAAGTGGCACATGTGATTACACTGCTTATGTCAATTGAGTGAACGTGACATGGTTTGTGTGAATTTTGAATGTGATAACTGATTACGGTAGTGTTTTGCTGGTCGAAGTTCCAAACATCAATTCAAACAGCTTTTTTCTTTGTTAATTTCTTGTAAAGTGACACAAAACAAAAAGCTCCTCAAAACAGAGATTGTAATTCGTCGACAGCCAGGCAGCACACATATATATATATATACAATGTGAGATATTTTTCAATGTTGATGTAGAGAAAGTATTTTGATGAAACAAAATAATAAGAGGGTCACAAATGATTGGAGAGAAAAAAATAAAAGTGTGATCCACTTTTGTTATGAGTGTGTAGAAAAATGAGTTATCTCATATTGAATGAGATAAATATAACCTATATACAATACATGGCGTGATCCGTTTGAGACAAAAGAACTTTTTGGGTAGTGATGATTATGATTACTCCCAGAAAGTTCGACAAAGCCAAGTGTTCTCAACAGTTTAAAAAAAGATTTCTTGCAAGTAACTCTTGCGCGCTTTTTTGATTGCGTGGTTAGTTACGAGATTTTAAAAAGTACTTTCATGTCCAAACTTCAACATCTGCCCCCACAGGTTTTACTTGGTTTACAGCACATTACGTAGCCCTTTCTTACAATTGAAGAGAGAAAGCTGGAGCTCCTTTCGGAACTTGTCTTAAAGCATTAACCAAAAACACAGGAAAAAGTTATTATTATGTAATACCGAAATTTTAAGTATATCAGAAACCCATTGACTTTTTTACACTACAAGTTCTCCTACTCATACGCCTTGAAAAATGTAAGGTTGAAAACAGTGAAATGGGTATAAAAGGTCGGTTTGTGGAAGACGGGCCGCCAACGTCGGCGGCCCAATCCAACGTCTGCTGCCGCTTATCTCGCCGGTGCCGTTAATTACGTACACGTAAGCTTTTTTTAAGCAATGTGCTTATTCAACCCATGTCATTATTATTTAATACAAGGAAGCTAGCTATAAGCATGATATCAAACCTTTTCAATGCCTACTTAAGTTTCAAACCTTCAACACATTAATTAACTAACAATTATATAATCAAACTTTTCATTGATAATATAATAGCAAGAAGATTTTTATGGTTGGGGATTAATCAATTTTCTCAAGTTCGAGTTAGTCCATATGCTCATACCCTGCTCGAATAGATGAAATAATTGATAATAAAAAAAAATATTATTATATAAATCAAACTCTTCATTGGTGATACAAAAGGAGATTTTCATGGTACAATAATTAATGACTGAGATCGAACTCATACAAACCAGGCAATAATAATAATGCCAACACTACACATCCACATGGACAGAGTGCTTTACCTCTCTCTACAATTTTATCACAAAAGATAAAGAAAAATGGACATTTTTTTAACTACACCACCAGTAATATTGGGGAGACAAAAAGAAAAAAAAATGAAAATTTAAGAAGTGAATATTGTGCATGGAAAATTCAGAGACTTCACACACTGTTATGACCAGGCTACCGTTCTTCTTGTTCACGATGATCACGAGACGATAACCGGAAAACCCACTTGGTGAGAGACTTTCTTTTCGAAGTTCCGTTAGACTGAGCTCTACGCTCAGCGCAACCATTCCCGGTGGACTCAACAACGAAGGCCTTCAATCGTTTCATGGCCAAGTTTAGAGTCTCCTCGGACATGTTAGCGAAACACACACGGAACCAACCTGGCTCCGTGCAATGGCACGATGAACCGGGTGAGATGTTTAACCCAACTTGGTACACTATTTTCTTCCACAACTCCATCTCAGCTTCAAAAGTGTTTGAATGCAAAAGATGCCTCATATCAACCCAACAAAACAAGCCAGCATTGCTTTGAAGGCAGTTAATGCCTGCTTTCTGTAAACCCGAAACGAGCATTCTCTGTCGTTGTTTAAGCCTCTTTTTGTTCTCAGCGATGTAGTTTCGTGTAAACTTTTTGTCACCAAGCATCGCTGAGAGGAGGTATTGTGTTTGTGAGGAGACCAAGCCAAAGCTTGACATTTTCGTCGCCGCAGCCACAACGGTGTCGTTTTCGGAGTAAATGGCACCCACGCGAAAACCCGGCAAACCCAAGTCTTTAGAGAGACTATAGACAACATGAACTCTGTTCCAAACTTGAGCATCAGAATCTTCTAGAAGATCGTTTCTTTCCTTCAGGATTTCCATGATGCTGACGAAGCCTGGTGAGCTAAAAACAGTCCCGGAGTAAATCTCGTCGCTTATCAAATGCATGTCTTTGTCTTTGATGAAGTCAACGAGAATGTTCAATTCACTCCGTGACATTGTTGTGCCTAGCGGGTTTGACGGGTTTGTAACCAAGATGCCTTTGACTCTAAGGTTTCGCTTGCGTGCCTCTAGATACGCTTGTTGCAATGCAGGCTCAGTAATTTGGAAGTTATTTGAACTCGTGCATTGTATTGGAACAATGTCAACCCCAGTTCGCCACTTGAGGTCTCTGTCAAATCTGAACAAGTGAAAAGTTTCACGCAGGTTGGTTAAAAATGTCAATTGTTTTATTCACAACAAAAAGAGAGCATATACTATAGATAGCGAGGTAATTGTTGTGGAAATAGCTGCCAATTTCATCCTCGCTATCACTTTCCATCACAAATGATTTTATGAGAAAATTTGCGATGGAAAGTAGTAGCGAGAATGAAATTAGCCACCGAAGTTTCATAGCAATTCCCTCGTTATACAAGTTTTTTCTAGTAGTATATATAGGAAGTAGATTATGTACTAACCCTGGGTAATAAGGAGTAGGAAGGAGAAAAGCCTCTCCTTGTTCGGCAAGACAGAACATTAGAGTCTCGTTTGCAGAAGTAGAACCTGCGGTGAGAACGATGTGGTTGGGATCAAAACTCACTTTGTTTCCTCTAATCTCAGCCATGAAATCCACCAATGCGTTTTTGAAAGAAGGGAGTCCATGGTAGTCTTGGAAGAGAGCCAGTTCTCGGAATATGGATTTTCCATCTCGCTTGAATGCTGTTACGTCTGGGTTCTTTGCTAGCCATGACTCCAGGAGATCAAAAGAGAGCTGCATATATAACACAAATTTCGTAAGCCACCACCTTTTACGGAATGAACAAGTTATGGAATATATAAACAATGTCTAACCTGATTCTCTGCAAGACCCATCTGAATAATTCCCTTAGAATTGAGAACCTCGTCGTAGGGGTTGTTCTCGTATTCCTGCCATCCTAAGAAATATGAAGAATCTTGGCCGTGACTTTTACACGTTGCTTTTGTAGACAAGAACCTCATTTTATTTTTTGGTTTGGTTGGAATAAATAAAGAGGTGTTTCTGTGAAGAACTACAACTCTCAAGCTAGCAAGCAAGGAGAAGAAGAAAGAAAATTTTGAGAGGTAGAGAAATGGAGGTCTCAAAGTTTTGAATTGGTGGGTGTAGTAAGGAGGAGGGTATATATATATATATATATATATATTTATGAAGAGTCCTACTAGCATCGAAGGCCTCGTGATATTGCAGAAACACTTTTGACTAAAATATAGTCTTTCTCGATATGAAGAGAGAGGAAGAGAGGAAGGAGACAGAACCTATGAATAAATGCGTTAATTTAAATGCGCTTTGTCCACCGCCCCAACCATGTCACGGGAAGACCACGCTCCTAAGTATCACTCAATAATGAGCAGCGACAAAAATTGTTATTTTTATTTGTGGCATGTGTCCCCCACCTGGTATAATCTCGCGTGGGATTTCAAGTTTATATGACTCAAGAAATTATGAATGTTTTTCTTTTATTTCTTATTTTCGTTGATGTCAACATATTAAGTATGTCTACGTTACTTATAGGAAAAAGTGTGTATCATTTTAAAGGATACAAAATTATATTATTTTAAGTGAGAGAAAAAGATAAATTATGGAAGAGAGAGCGTGGGGATTTAAAGATGTGAATCTTACTTCTTTGTGAGAGTAAAAAAATATAAGGTGTCTTATTTAAAATGACACACATTTTTGGCTTGTTAAAACTTGTAGGGGTTCATGAACGTCAGGACTTTTTTTTCTTTTCCTTTTTTGTCATGTGACTCTAATAAATTTGACGTAGTCCCATTCAAAAAGAAAGAAAAAAAAAAAAAACAAGGTGGTGCCATCCTTTTACAAGACATTCATAATAGGGATAAGATATTCTTACTATCTATTTTTTCTACTATCACTCCACTATCACTTTAATCATCATTGGATTCAAAAGTTATTTTTTCTCTCTCTTCATTCAACTTTTCCTCTAATCCAATGGTGATTAAAGTGGTAGTCAAATGGTAATAGAAAAATTGGTAGTAAGAATATCCTACCTCCTCGTAATAAGTTCAAGGGGAAAAATATACTTATCATCAAAAAAAATTTAAAACATTTACAATTAATCTAATTAACATTGATTTCCGATAATCTAGCGGTTATAATTTATTGAAAATTATTGAGAAGTATTTATTAATTAATTATTAATTCCGAATAAATTATAATCGTTAGATTGACGAAAATCAACAATGATTAAGTTGGTTGTAAAGGTAATAAACTTTTTTGGTAATAAATATATCCCCATAAATTAAAAGTTGAATTTAAAGGAGAGAAAAAATTTCACTTTTAAGAACAAGATGTATCCATGTGGGTACATATGATGCATCTAAGAAATTTTCCTAGGTCATAATCCATGTAATGCAGTAAAAAACACGGAGGGATAATTGTGATGTAACTTGGGAGTATGGGTGAAAGTGGGTCAGTCGGCTTACAAGGATCTACGACCTAGCCTATATTAGACCAGATTCGGTTCATTACATATAATTAAATAAAACAGGCTCGGGACTTTTAAAAAAACCTATTTGTAAAGCAGCCTATAAGCTTTTTTTACTTGTCCGGCCTATAAGCTTACATGCGGTCTATATAACATTATTTATTTTAAATTAAATAAAATAATATTATTCATAATAGCACCAAATTACGAAAGTTCAGTTAATGCATGTGAGCTGAGTAGGTGGTGGAAGGATTTAGGTTCAATCTCTCACTAATACTGCCTTTGGGAGTGGCATAAAATTTGTACCAATCTCTACAGTAGCATCAGAGTCAACATTTAGTGCTGAAGGAAGAGTTATTGATACATATCATCCTAGTTTAACTAAAGATACCACCCAAGCTTTAATATATGGTGAAAATTGAATACGTAATAAGTATGGCTTGAAGAAAAAATAAAAGATATAAAAAGATTTTTTGTTTTTAATCTTCTTTTTCTATTCTTTAATTTTATTTTTTGTTTTCTACATTTACAAATTGTTTGCCAACTTATATAACTTTGGAATTATATTTGTAAGGGAGAGAGATGATGAAAATTTTTTGGCTACTACAAGCATCATAATGCATTTGTTAGAATAATGCAATTATTTTAATTTACATAGTATGAGTTGATTTGTTGGATCTGACTAAATATATGTTATTTAGTTTGGGCATCTTGCATATGAAAGTGATTTAAATGCAAATTGTGATAAGTTGTTGTTGTGATTCATGATTTTGTTTGAACGTTGAAATTGTAATTTTTGTTTTAACAACAAAATTTCAGTATTTTATGAAGTTGATTCATGTTCTACTTAAGAGTTAAAAATTAACAAGCTAACGAGTCAGGTCAGGCTATCTGGTTTTTACAAATGAGTCAGGTCATGCTATGAGTTAGACTCATACTATGCTATCGGGTCGGGTCAAATTAAATATTTTTGACATAAATTTAAAACTTTTTTGGATAAAGCTCGATTCAACCTAACCCACTTTCACGAGGAAGGGGATATGGCATGTGGACTTTGTAAAGGCACAAAGAACGCCATACTGACAACAAATCTCATAGAAAATGGGTCAGTGTTGTGACCCACAAGTCCATGAAGACTTAATTTGGACCCTTAGTTTAAGACCATGGCATGGTCCATATGTTCCCTGGTTGCACTCACCCCCCTCCAATTTGTGTCGGCCATTTTCTTCAACTCACTTTTAACCTCCCCAAGCATGCCCCCTATTTTTCTCCATTCTTTATTCCTTGTTCCTTGTCTTAATATACTTGCAATAGGTAGCTAACAAATTTGTTGATTTGGAGTCAAAATTTTACGATCTGCATTGGGTATCAAGACTATGTTACACATATATTTCTCCTTTTTCCATATTTTAAGTATACTTTTGCAGCTAAAGATTATATATATCACGTAAGCATATCAATTACGGAATATCAAATTGATTGGTCAAACTTATAAATTTATATTAATATTATTATCATGATAACGGAATCAGAACCATATATACTATAACAAGCAAACAAAACAAAATTTCATCACGGCGATGCCATGTGTTAATGCCACACTTTTTGTTTCCTTGAATAGTTCTTCCATATTTTTTGTTCTTAAAAACTGTTATGATTGAAACAGAATAGAAAAAACATGATCATTAATAATCTAGTTCTTGATTTTCTTCTATACTGACGACAATAATGGTTTGTTTTCTATGAATTTAAAATTATAATAACAAAGATTCTCAATCAGGTGGTTCCCAATAGTGAGGCCCACACTAAACGGAGTTGATAGAGGTCTTGATCTTTATCTCGTGGAGGTTGAAGATTGGTGGGTTTTTTCAAGGTTGAAACTAGAGTATAAAGTTTACAAGGAAAAACAAAATTTTAATGAATTTAACTTTATATTTTTCAAAAACAATAACTAAATTTTAAGAAATACTCTTTCTCTCATTATTATTATTATTATTGAGCTTCAAATATTCTTTGAAAAAAAAACATTAGAAGGTATATGTGGAACGGAGAAAGTCCTGAATGCGCTTTCGCCCCTAGGTTTTTCTTTGTCTTCACAAAAAGGCATAATTTAATAAAAAGAAAGGCTTTGCTTATAATTTTTACCTAGTTTTATACTGTTAACAACCTTGACATACACCACTCTAAAAACTAGCTTTAAGGGTAGGAGTGTCCAAGGTCTTATAAATTGCACATTAGTTACTCATACGCAAGAGCCCTTTGGGCTATAAGCGTGGATATTGCACAAGCTCAATTTTTGGTTTATCTTTTTTGTATTTTTTATTTTAATTCTACTTTAAAGTGGGGCAGTAAGGATCGAACATTTGCTCTGATACCAGGTAAAGAACCTTGAAATACACCACTCAAAAGCTATCTAAGGGTGGGAGTGACAAGATTTTATAAACTCCACATTAGTTGCTCATAGCTACAAGGATTTTAAAAGGATGCAAATGAAGCAATGATTGCTAATCACTTGGAACCTGTCATCCGCCCTTAGTTTTTTAGCTACCTGATTTCTTAGTATTCAATTCGATTATTCACATTAGAAGAAGTGAGAGGGTCACCTAAGCCAAAAATAAATAATCTCATTTGAGTTATATCTCTATTAGCACTGTTAAATATAGAGACAATGGTGAAAGCGTTGATCCATTTAGGTAGGTAATAAAGTGATCAAAGTGACGGTTAACTAGGTAGGTGAGGTAGCGGTGACTTTGACAGCGCAACTGCAGATCAAGGAGATACCCCGCTCACTGATTTGCGTAGCCTCTTTTATTTTCTTTTGTCTTGTTTTAATTGCTTTGATGGTTTTCCCCTTTGTTTTTAACATTGTTGAGAAGAATAGTTAGCGACAGCTAATTATGCATTTAGCTTTCTGGCGTTTCGAGGTTGAGGCAGGTCGCCTGAAAGAAATCACTGTAAAGTAACCCTACCTAGCAGCTAAAAGCATAATGATGCATGACAAAGAAGCATCACATTTTAAAATAGTTATGATATTTAAAGATTATTGTGTTATTTAGATATAATTAGGTTTTTTTTATTAATTTAAAAAAAAAACTTATTTTGGAAATTTTTTCTTCTTTTTAAGAATTTATTAATGATAATTTAATATTGTAATATTATAATTTTCTATTTCATTTAATTTAATTTTATAATGTATCAAAAAAATTATAATAATTTTTTTATTTTTGAATTATAAAAACCTGAAACCTTTTTTGGTGTTATGCATTATGTAAAAAAAATTATATTAATTGATTGGTAAAGATAATTTAGTTTGAATTAATCCGAACTGTTTTGGACTAGCTAGAATCATGCACTCAAACACCCTAAGCCTCAATCGACAAGGTCCATATCCAATTTCATAAATTATAACCCAAATATTTTAAACAATTTACAACTAAAATAGAAAAAAAAAAAAGTATAGTTCCTCAAAACCCAATATCATCACCATATTAATCATCTTGAAATTTATCCAAGATAAGCGCCTTCTATTGACATCTTCAAGAACAAGTCCTCCTTTGCTTTAGTATTAAGCAAATCAATTGCCAAAAACAAATTCTTATCATCCAAATTTAGAATTTAGCATCCCAAATATTAATCTATCTTTCTCTATCTCTTTTTGTACTTTGCTTTCGAACTACATTGGTTGTAATTTGGTTAAATTATTTGAATTATATTTTGATTGAATTATTTGAGTTATTGATATGAGATTTTCTTGCTATCTTTTAATTTTCTTACAAATTTTATTTTCTTCTTTTTTATTTATTTGCAGTATCATATTTATAATTATATATATAACATCACAATCGAGCATGCATGTATGAAGGTGATGACCTAGAGGAAGAATAAAGAGATGATGAAGAGTTTCATAAAGAAATATGTCCATGATAGCAATTTAAGCATTGATGCATGTGCTAAATTAGTTTTTGATTACGATGCGTTGTGAACATATTGAATGTCCATTAACCTGATGATGAATTACTAGTATAGGATATGACTATATATATGCAACATGTATTGAATGAAGATACTGCTATCTTTTGGCAAGTAAATCTTGTAAAGAAAAAATGGCTAAATAATAACACAAAATGGGGTGAATTGTGTTTTAAACTTTTTCCGAAAGAAACAAAAAAAAACCTTGGATTTAAGCAATTAACAAATATTCCCAACCCTTAAACAGATTCAAAACATCATAAACAATGAATCAAAAAAAGTTATATGCAGCGGAAATTAAAAGGATAGGAAAAAGAGAATAAGACACCAAGATTTATCCTGTTTCACTCTCCGACCACTTGAGAACTACATCCAGAATGTCATCGATTTTTCCATTATCATCAAGCTTCCAATCAGTGCTTGAAGAAACCGTTTTATAAGAGGAATTTTACAAGTCCTGCAATCTCCCTGATCATGCTTAACCCGAACCCCCTTCAGATCACTCCACTTGTACCAATCATAATCACTTAAACTATCTAGAACTTGTAGAGTACCCTCCCTACGTCTATAATTATATAACAAACTAGAAGAAAATAGAAGAAGAACAAATTTAAGGAGTGTTGGGTGTTGGTTATTTGAAGGACGTTCCCTTACTTAGTCTATCAAGAGAAAACTCATTCGTTCTCAAGATATTGACCCAGTCACACAAGTGCACGCATTAAGTAATAAGTGGGATTGTTAGTGCCCAAAATATCATTCCCACGAGGATAGTAACTCTAAATATTTTGAACTAATCTAAAAGAATTTGAAATAAATAAATGAACAGTTTTGAACTGTTAGGCCTTTCGTTCCCTAGTACCTTAAAGACGTTCCCTTAAGATAGGAGGTTCAATTGACTCTAAATAACTTCTCATGTCCTTATATATTAAATCCTTCCTGGTTTCAGAAGGAACGAAAAAATCATGGGAGGTTTGGTGTTGTGATAATAGAATATTAATTGCAGAATTTAAAGTTAACAATAATCAAGAGACAACAAGATGGTGTGATTAATAGAAGATAATTTTAACAAAAGGAACGGATCCACTATTCCATTCTTAAATAGCTATGTCATCAACTCAAGACTTGACCCTTCGGAATTTGTTCAGGTCTTTTCATTGCCAACTCTGATTCCTCAGCTTATGGACTAAATGGCTCACAAGTTTCCATATTCCTATGGCTCCCTTGACTCCAACAGTTACTCGGTACAGAACCTCTAGGGAACGAGATAGTTCCTTATTCCTAAGGCAACCAGTAAGATTGTTTCCACAATCTTACCTTCCTCCTATGATTAAGTTGTCTGAAATCCCTCCTTTAAAGTAGTTCCTTTCCCAGTTTGCGTTCAATTTCCATTGAGACCCAAAGAATTAAAATTACTTGAGTTATAGAAATACAAAAAGGTTCAGTGCAAGAGTTTTGAACATAGTTCTTTAAAAACTTCATAATTTTTCCATTCCAAAATTACCTAGCCCATGGCTGGAAACACAAACATGTTATTTTAATCTGAAATCCCATAGACCCGAGATTCAATTTAAAGATAACGAAAAGAAGAGAAAAAAACAACAGACATGTATTTATAAACATCAAGTCTTACAATACTGATAAATAAAATGGAGAAATATGGAAATCTTCTCGTGAGGAGTCTCAAATGGTGAAGGAGAATGGGAAAAGGGTTGTTGTCACTTAGCTATTATTAAAACTATACAAGTTATAAAACAAAAACTTAAGCTATGAACTATATGATCTCTTCTTAAGGAATTCGATGATTTTCTTCGTCTAGAATTCTCCTATTTATTGGCAGAGGGAGAGGATGTCAATCTTGTGATTTCTCTTCAGCTATTTCGTGATTGTATGAAGAGGCGGTGAACTATTGCTCTGACAGATGAAGCAAGTTGCTTGAATAGATACAAAAGGGTTAAATTTTGCTTTTTTATTCCGAAACTCATATGTTTTTCCTTTCTTTCGAGCAACGAGAAATCTTCATTCTCTGTTGTGCACGCTTCTTCCTGCTTGATTAATGTACTCTCTCTGCTTTTAGAAGCTTCTTTTCAGACTTTTCCCGCAAAAAGGTCATAAGAGAAGTTAGTGGAGCAGGTGTAGAAATAAGTCAATTTGTTCCCATTTTTCCCTTCCTTTATCAGTGATTATATCAATATATGTTCCCTTCTGGTATTTTTGTTCTCATGATTTGGGAACGTCCTTTATTAGCAAAAAATGAATACCAGATAACAGAACAGATGAATTTTTATCAATAAAATGAGCTTAGATGGGAACGAATTTTCGCCACATGAAGGAGCTTTCTCTCTCTAGATATCAAAATATGCCTCATATGATGTTCTTCTTAACCCTTAATGTTTAATTCGCTCTTACTTATGCTCTTTCAAGTTTCTAAACCCTAAAACATTATTATATAACAACCCAAGTTAGTTTAGAGAAGATAAAAAAAGATTTTATTCGAATTTAAAAAAAATCATGTGACCCTCGATAAATATCCGGACATGTGAAACTTAGTATCCCAATATTTTGGGTTTGATATCCGATATCCAATATCCGGATATCCAATATCCATATCTGGATATTTAGTGACAACAACCCAAAACTTATTTGAATCTTTCTCACTTCCCACACATGAATGCATGCCTCTAGCATCAATATAATAGTATTCCACGCGTGTGAGACTTGTATGCATGAGTTAATGCTTCTAAATGCAAACCAGAGATATATAATTCAATAAACTCAACTTCATACGTCCTAAGACTCTAAAAGTACATGACACATAATAAAAACATAAGTCTTCATTTATCTTCAAGTGTCTTCATCAATTGAGTCATCTAGCTCCTTTGTTGACTTGAATCTTTCACTTTGGTGTCAACTTTGCACTTTTAAGATAATCTTCCACTTTTACAAGTTGCATTGGTCTTGTAGTGCTATTTGGGACTTGTTGCACTGCCTTCAAAGTTGTGCATCTATGTTGAGTTTGTTGGTGCTTTGTAATTATCAAAACTTCAAATGCATAGTCTCCAAAACCTATGGTTCAACAATTCTATATATAAAATGTATCCAGATGTGTTCTGTAAGTTATGCTTAATTCTTAAAGAAAAAACACATTTGAATGATACAAGATTTATTTCTCTTGAAGAAATGTTTGCATCATACCTACAAATTATCGACCAAAATATTCAATATTTTGTAATTTGTAATACAATTGGCCGATTATAATTTGCTTCAAGTGAAAATTTTCACAAAATTTTGAAGGCATTGAATTCAATAGCATCTGATTTAATGATTAAATTAGGACTCACTCTACCACTAAAATAAGGGATAACACAAGGTTTTATTCTTATTTCAAGGTATGTGATTATTATTTAATTATAATAATATTGTAATTACAACAATCATTTTTATAATATGTGTTTTTTTCATTAATATGATTGTTGTTATATAAGAAAATTTCTAAGATTATGTAACACCCCATTTCAGACCGATTCATTAATATCAGAATAGTACTAAGTGCAGCATATTTAATTAAATAAGGGAAGCTATACTTATTGATTCATAAATAAACTTATATAAAAATGTGTATAAGCCTTTTCTTTTTCTTTCAGTTTATTACAATTATTGAATTGTATTCATTTCCAGCAAATACTTTAATTATAATTCTTATATTATTTGGAAGCGTCAATCTATATTTTACAATCTCTTTTTATGTAATACCATAACCTAAAAACGGATAGAACATACTCTACTAAATTAAAAATCATACTTGGATTTGCACCAGCACTAAACAGGCCACACAATTTCTAAAATTGAGACTACAAATATTCACCATAAATTATGATCTTTTACTATGTAAAATTAGGCATCTTGAGCTTTCCAACAATATATTATAGGCCCTTATTGGACTTGTATAACTCAAGATATGTTTGTCGCAAGACTGGACATCTAGAAAATATGGCAGCAAACTTAAAATTAAACTGCGACCAAACCTCTCATCCAATTACTCTAATATTTCATAGGGTTATATTCCAATGTGTTATTTCATGTAGGTCAAAATCTCACTCAATTTGGAGTTTTCTAGCTCTAGTTATGTCCATTTTACTAAATTATGTTCCTTTTTTCCAGTTAAGGAAATCCATTACTAACAACGAGTAATTGATTATCATACAAAAGTAATCCATCACTCATGTGATAGCAAGCATAAAACTCTATTTTAAACTGCATAAATGTTGTATAATTACTTCCCTAGCTCAATATTCACCAAATTGACCATTCACCATAGTTTATACATAAACTTGGCCATTTTAAGGCTCTAAAACTTTAAACTCATCCAAGGATTTTCATCAAAGGCTCAATGCCATCATTTTACATCATAAACATAAATTCACAATAACAAACATAGGATTCATACAAGTCATACATGATATAAATTACATTGCCTAGCAACCCATTACTTAGGCTATACATTACACATTTCATATCTCGAAATAATCAATCCAAATGAACATCACATGATTATATCATTTGGCAAAAGTAATATAAATACATATATTGCATAAACCTATACATGTTTCTCTAAATAGAATATAAAAGTCTTATACAAAATAAGCATAGCCACTCTCTGTACTCTCTTAAAATACATACTCGTTAGTTGAGACACATACATAAATAAGCATCAAAAGTCTAATGCCATGCAAATAGACTATCCTATCCTCCTGCCATATGATGCTTCAACACCAACAGTACTTGTACCTGAAATATGTTCTATACACGGGGTGAGATAAACATCTCATTAAACTAGGGGTTCTTAGAGAATTCCTCCACCCCAGAATTCACTTCAGGTGTATAAGTTGTAAGCAGAGATAATACATAATATATCAATGCAAGTAAATCAATCTCACACAATCCATCCCTCTGACCAATATGCCAGCACTAGGATGCTCAACTTGCACTTTTGAAAAGAGTTCCTATGGGTTCACCCCTTTTCAAAGTAAGTCCACAATCTATACCTTGAGAGAAGTTCCTACGGGCTCACCCTTCCCAAGATACACCCAAAAAGAGTCCTTGCAGGCTCACCCCTTTCCGGGCATCAACAAGCAAACATTCTACTTTGAAAAAAGTCCCTACGGGCTCTCCCTCTCCCAAAGCACTTTTGAGAAAAGTCCCTACGAGCTCACTTCTTTCCAAGCATCAACCAACAAACAATATTCTACTAGCCAGAGAAAATAACTATTGTGCATCATATAAGACATTTCACCTTAAATATACATATAATACATGGATATAAACATATTATGCATTGTATCAATTCTTATTGCATTTACATACACCATCATAAACCACCCTCCCATGGAGTTTGGTTGAACAATTAAGGGATAAATCTCAAGGTATGAAAGCTTACCTTAAGTAGCTTCCTTCATAATGCTTTCTTCAAGCTCATGCCATCTATCCAAGTGTTCACAACACAAGGTCCACACAGGTTACTCACTAGTACCACTTATCACAATGTATAAGTATGATCATAACACACATCATACTATAATCATTAAGCTACTAGTTACCATTTTAACAAGACATCTAATGTAGTAACTCACAATGATTCTTGAACCACTCAATAATCGAGACCAAACTCCATTGATTGATCTAGTGCTTGGTCTTTCACCAATAGCTCACTTGGTTCCACCCTAGAAACCAAATGAACGCAATCACTATCTAAACACAACAAATCAACATTACTTGAATCACCAGAAACTACGTATTTCAAGCCTAATTTTCAGTTGTCAGTCATAAACAGTCCAAATGGTTGTCTCATCAAATTTTCACCACTAAATACCATTCATTTCCATATTTTGTGAAGGCATCAAGGCTCATTTTTATCACAGCATCATCAATCAATCAAAGTTTTGAAATTGACATATAGCCAAAAACTATGATTTTCTATAGTGAGCTAAATAATAATTTCATAATTTTTTTCTTTTACAGAAACCAATCCCAAGCATGTTGAACAAAGGAACTCACATACAAATCATCCTTCAACTACTCAAACCATCAAATTTTAGAAATACCCATGTCTGCAAAAATTTAGATTTTTCAAAGTGAGCCAAATGGTTGTTTCATTAATTTTCCTTCAACAAGAAACCATCATAAGCATGTTTAACAAAGGAAACTATACTATTTCAACACTCTAACCATATTAACCACCATTTTTGGATTTTACACATAATAAAACCTAGATTTGTCAAAACTCTATGAAAAATTAAAAAGGATAGTGAAATCTTACCATAAACCACCTTAGAATGCTAGGAGGAGAAGTTCCTAAGCTTTGATGAGTTCAAATTCCCTCAAAATACCAAAACATCACAAATTTTTGTGGCTGTAATATGGGGATATCTCTCTCAATAATGCTTCGAATTCGAAATGGAGGGTTTGGTTTTGTTCTTGAGGAGATTCTACACATTTTTGGCTTTGGAATCACTAATTTATTTCAAAGTTTTCGATAATTTTACATAACTATTATTTTCTCATTATACAGGTATGGTTATTGTAGATTGGATCGAAGCTATTGCTAGTACACATATTCCTGTAATGGTGAGGGGACAAGATGGAAGCGGTTATTGTAATCATCAAGGAAAGATTTCACAAAATGTACTAGTAGCTTGTAACTTTGATTTGGAATTCATGCATGTTCTTAGCGGGTGAGAGGGTTTAGCTCATGAGTCCAAACTATTAAATGATGCTTTAACAAGGAGGAATGTACTTCAAGTTCCCCAAGGTAAGTTATAATTGTTTAAATAATATATATACTTTTAGTATTCATACAAATTTTATATGTATTATACATATAATTATGTAAATATATCCTTATTGATTGTGGATTTTCTAATCTACATCAAACATTTAGCACCATTTCGAGGTGTACGATACCATCTACAATATTTTACAGGAAATAGTATTGATCCTCAAAATGAAAATGAGTTGTTCAATCTTCGTCATAAATCCTTGAGAAATATAATTGAGAGGATATTTGACATTCTTAAGTCACATTTCACAATTTTTAGGTCAACACTTCCATTTTTATTTAAAACACAACTAGAGCTTATGTTAGCATGTTTAGCACTATACAACTTTTTTTTATACAGAGCACTACACAACTTTCTTTACAAAGAATGTCGTTCTGATAAATTTTCAATTGAAATAAGGGATGCATCTTCATCTTCAATATCATCAGTTAATGAAGAAGATAATTTTCAACTAATTTTTCAAACCCAAGATCAAGAACGAGAAGATACTAATGCATGGAGGGCAAATATAACTTTAGATATGTGGAGAGATGTTGCGTAGAAGGCCATGAAGTTATATCAAATTGCAATGAGATTGTGAAAATTGTATTATTTTTTCTTTTTAATAATGTTGCTTTTCTTTGTTATCTTTTTTTTTTTTTGATAAATACTTTTCTTTGTTATCTTTTTTTATTGACTCTTGTAACTTTAATTTTTTGTTAAAAATTCATATGATTTTATAAAATTTTGTAAATCCATATTGTCCTTCTGAAACTTACAAATTCTGTTAAATATCCCTTAAGATCATTTAAAATCCAATCTTGTCAAATCTTAATTGTAAAAGGAATCTTTTAAACATGTATTGTAAATCCATATTTTTCTTACAAATCTATTGAAAAAATTTAAAATCCTTATAATTTTGTATTCCAAATTATTTTATTTTTTAAATTTTAATGCATTACAATTTTTAGTTTAAATTTGAAAACAATGTTAATATTAATTTTTGTACGCTATAATGTAATAGTGCAATGACGCCCCATTATCATAGTTAAGTCGTGTGGTTTTGATTACTTTAAAAGACAAAGGTATTCTTTAATAAACTATTTAATTTTAAACACAAATAAATTAAAACAAATACTGATACATTTAATTTTCTTAAGTGATAATTTTAATAACCAAATGTTTTTAATGGTTTTTTTATGAGATAAACATTTTTAATGATTTGATAATATATGATTGAATGATATTGTGCATCAAAATCAAATCATATATGATTTTTCGCACTCAACCAATGGCAACAAAGTTGACATTTTGAATTTGAGTCCCACTGACGTAATATATATCAAACTAATTGTTCATTCTTAGTTGGTGGCAAACTAAGTAATAAATTATATACAGACAAGAATCTTTAGAAATTAGTCCCATTACATAAATTTGATGGAATAAAATTGAAAGCGACCGAAGCCAAGGAACGATTTGACAAATATAGGATGGCAAATACAGAGGATATTCTAAAAACGCAGGAGTTTCAGCTCTTAATCGTTTAAATGTCAGCATCGAGAGTTTAGGAAGAAAAGGAAAGTGAAGAGAATTTTTTTTATTTTTGAATTAAAATAATTATATAGTGTTTATAAAATAAACAAAAAATGATTAAAAGGTTTTATAATAATCAATCATTTTATTTTATTTTTTATTCTAAAAACCTCTTAAAATTAAATAATATTTTTTTTGGATATTAAAATTAAATAATATTTACCTAAAATAAAAAAATTATCCTTTCTTTCATGATCTTCCAAAACTTTCCGCTACAAACATAACTTTACATTAGCAAGTAATGTAGAATATTAATGACATCCCAATTCATGGACAACCTAACACCCAATCACTACCGTTAAAAACTCCAAAGCATATATATGATTTCAATCTTCTATGTTAGACAGGAAATCACGAAGCTGTAGCCTCTTCGATTTTTCAATTTTTTTTTATATCCTCATAGAATTGAGTATTGCCTCATTAATTGGAAATTGGAGGCTTGCTTTAACCAAATTAATGAGGACAATCTCTATCTCCCCCTGTGAATGAATTACTCAATGAGTTAAACGTAAAAGTGTTCTAAGTAAAGAGAGGAGCACGAATGAAACAAGAGACCACGTGGTTTAATCAAATGATGGTAGCTCAGTTAGCGTATGAGCTAAGCATGTAGGGTGAGAGTATATGTTCGATCTTCTCTAATACTATTTTTGGAAAGGATTTAAAGTCTTAATCATAGACTCGCCTCGAACAAAATTGCCTCTCGTATGGAATATCTGGTTTATAAAAAAAACACATGGTTTGTAGTAATAGAGCATTATTAGATCATGTGAAACCCTCCTTAAAATGCCCCCAAACACACCCTCCGGAACATACATAGACATTAGTCACCGGGCCGGGACCATTAGAAAGCTAGCTAGTAACATGAAGCTCACGTTAATTTGTCCATTCTTCACTATCTTATGAGGAGACACAGCAATGGCCCATGGGCCACATTTGCTTCCTTTCTTCAATATAGTAGGTCCCCCATGGCCCCACCGTGTTATTTTCCACTCTTTTCAGTTTTGCTCTTTCCTCGGTCTATATCATATGGTGCGTATATTTATGTGCATATATGGGTAAAATGGATCAACAATATGTTAGACAAATCAACGAAATTGTACATATATACTGACTCAAAATAATATACGAAATTGGCAATATATAGAATAAGAAACACGAAATTTTAGACAAGTGTGCGCAAGACCTATTTTGAATAAGACAGAATGCAAATGCACACACAAGATCTAGAGTTTGGTTCTCAAACCGGTGGACTTGAATGAAAATCATGATAATTAGCCTGGGTCAAAATTCAGCGTTGATGTTGTTATGGGTGATGTGTGTTTTAGTGAAAGCGTTGAAGGTCTTCAATTTTAGTTTTTATTCGTTAAATTTTGTTGGTCTTACACATGCTGGCCAGCTGGGTGCTGTCATTGTAGTTGTGAATATTGAAGGTTTCTATATATAGTTCTCATTCTTAAGGATGATACAGAAGGAAGTCGACGAGTTTGAAGTTCAATTTAATTATAAGTGTGAACACCCAATTTTGGATCGTTACAATAAGCATCAAGTAAAAATTCTATTGAAATTTGTAGTTACATATAATTGCTATTTAAGAAATATCAATAATATACTCTTTGATATATATTTTTTAACTTTTTTTGATACTTTCTTCTCTATTAATATGATTGAAAATTAATTAAGATATATATACGGTTGAACTAAGAATTATTTCTGTTGAATTGTTGGATCTAGGAATATATTTGATGAGTTGATGTGGCTATTCAAGAATCCCTTACTTTGGTATTGCCTTGTTCTCTTTGAAGATTGATTAATTATGCAATTAGTAATATTCATAGATTAAAAGAGAACTAACTTATTACAAAAAAAAAAAAAAGAGAGAACTAACTAACTAAAGAATAAATAGTTAATTAACTTACAGGATTTAACATAGATTATAATAGAATTGAGCTCCATGAATATGAATGATTGAATGAAATCAACATATTAGCACCTTTTAATCTTGATATTTAATTTGTGAAAATACAAAATCATTTTGTACTTTGCTTGGTTTAATCTTAATTCAAATTACTTTCATTTCAGTTTCTTGTTTAATTCAATTAGAACTCCATTCAATCTATAATTAGCTTTGTCCAACTAGTGTTGATTTGGTTTGTTAAAACATGGTGCTCTCAATATTTAAGGATCTTTCTCTTTTCTCCCACATTTATTACTTGAACCACATTTGTAAACTTACTAAAGTCATCATCATATTTACGACGGAATTTAGTGTTTGCGACAAATTTGTGCGTCGGAAATCAATTTTTTTTTAGTTGTATATACACCTCACACTTAAGTCCACTAACTCTCTCAATTATGATTAGGGAATTTTTCCCACCTACAAATATCATCTCTTCAGTTATTGAAGGGCACCTTAAATATATTGATTTATGAGATGACCCTATGTTAAAAAATTCACAAAGTTGTGATGTCCTTGACATCATCCCATTGATTTTAACCTTCGCCTCAGATACTCATAGTGACTCTCATCATATAGCTTTGATCTATATTACTATCTCTTTGAAGCATTAAGATACTTCATCGAAAAATAAATCTAATCTCATCACCTAACAATTCAATGCTGAAAACAATAAATTTTGTTTATATTTTTTTTCTCAAAATCTGAAAACATAATATAAATAGAAAATCAAATGATATTGTTCTATTTACGAGTAAAAGCAAAACAACTAAAAATTAAAGTCAAATGCCTAATATTTTAATAAGGGTTTTATAAGTTATGTTGTAGGAAAAATGGTTATGTTATGTTATAGATATTCGTTTTGCGTGCCAGAGTTTTTTTTTTTTTGCTACGGGCCCCACAAAATATTGTATCTGTAGAAAAAAATTTATGATCATGTTAAATGATAGATGATAAACCCTTTTAATAAATAGTAAATGACCATGAAATGGAATCTTAGTCTGACATGGCTCTCAACTGTTATCTTGTCTCGTTGCAGCCACGTGGGTCATGGCTAGGTAACTATCATACCAATTAACAAGACAATAGCATTTAGTGTTGTAAGCCTAGAAAACATCAAAGCTTCTCACATGGGCAACATTGTCCAAATCAAACAAGAGGCTCCACTTATACCGTGTTTCATTCTTCTTTTCCGATGGGGACTAGTACGCGTATAGCCCAACTTGAAAGCGAATGCAAGCCGTCTTCCTCTTCGGCCCACCTTCAACTTCATCATGGATCTCCTACATCTTGTGATTTTTTATTGGGTTTTCATTTTTTCCTTTAACATGACACAACAAAGTTTTCTATACACACAACATTTTGTAGGATCCACACATTTAAAAAAAAATAAAAAAATATGGCACGTAAAACGAATCTCTATAACATTACACGATCACTTTTCCTACAACATAATAAACATAAAACCCATTTTTTATTTGTTCATTTCCGACCTTACTACTGATTAATTGGAGTCAATTGATACGCAGACTTGCATGCGTGATAATCATCATAAATTCTTATATAGTGTATGTTTTTCTTCACCTTTCAAAATCTTTACTAAAATAATTTGAAAGCTCGACACTTTTTGGTGAAGTTTATACATTGAAGTCCAACTGAATAAAATTCTTATTGCCATTATCCGAGGGATTTCTTTTTTTCTTTTCACACCAACAAAACGAAAAATATTTGAGGCAAAGAACTTGCTCGTTAAAAGAGAAAAATGAAATGCCAAAGAAAAATAACTTGATTTTATTTTATTTTAGAAGTATATGTTCAACAAGTTGAAGTTAAATAGAGTTGTGGTAGTTTACCGGGGAAAAAAATAGAGTTGTGCTACATGTTAGCCTTTTTTTTTTTTTTATTACAATATCATAAAGTACAATGACATGACCGCAATAGCAACGATTATTAGGCTAAAGACATCAATCAAAAGTTAAAAGTCTTTACTTGTTTAGATCATAGTTTCAAACAACTTTCTTTATAAAATTATTATAGCTACGTGATAATATTACTCATTAGAGCAAATGAGAAATCGATTGCATGCATACATATGGTTCAAAAAAGTATCTAGATTGGAAGCATACATATTTCTTTGGGTCGATGGTTCCAATTTCGGCCGGGTAGAAAAAAGTTAGAACGATGTTGGAATTTAAATGAAAGGCTTATGGGATTTTAGGTTTAGTCAGAAAATATGGGCCAACCCAATTTTCTGCCTCAATTTCTACTGTCCAGCTGCTCATATGGGCTACTTAGTTGGGCTACAATATCATAGGTCCAAATCTAACTCTAGGAAGGAGATAGACAGCACCAAAATCACTCAAACTATCGTTGCTTAATATTTGAGTTATTAACACTCCAAGTTGACAAAAGGAGACATATACTATGGTCATTTTTAATGTGTTATTTTTTATTTCAATATTTTATGGTTTGATCAAACACATCTTTAAGCCAGCCAAGACCATTACTCATCTATGTTACTTCTGAATTTGCCGATTCTTTTAGCAAGCAGGCACCCTAACGGTTATCCATAACTGGTAAAACAAAATTGCCTGATTGATGACATTATACTCGCATGTTCAAAGCAATACAAAAAGTACGAAATGGTGAATAATCAATTAATCGAATTTCAAGATATCAATGGTTTGAACTTAGGTGGAAAATTTGGCAGGTTGGACTGAAAGACATCTTTGATGCAGCTTGCTCAAACTTCTTCATGGCGTCTTCATTTTGTTCTAAGCTTGTTTCAGTGAAAAATTGTTTCCACCAAGATGAACTTCTCATTTTAGCCTTCACAAATAAAGCAGAAATGCTTATTGTCAGCAATGATATGAAAATGGTCTACTAAAACAAGTTTAGAACAAAGTTAGCATTATTTATAAGAAAATCTATCGAAGCTGTCCCATTTCTTTGTTACCTAATGTTATATTAAGTTCCAGGCTAAAAGAAAAAAATTATCATGAACCAAGATCATAGGGGTATTCCAGCTTGCTCAATTAGCATTTGTCGTTAATAGTTAATTATGCATATGCTTTGTCGAATGTTGGTTAGCTTGCATAGTCCAACTGTTAGAAAATCCTCGTCATTGCAAAAATGGTACCAAAAGAAATTTAGCGAGTCAGCAGTTGTTAGAACTATTTTTTATTTTTTTTTGGTAAATGTTAGAACTGAATTTTTAATTTTCAGATATTATTGTAAACTGAACGTAAAAATCATATTTTTGAAAATCGAGTTTCCCGGACAAAAAAAATTTCTGCTCCACCAAACACCCCAAGTTCATTTTTATCATCTTATGGTCACTGCACTAAAGATAATTTGAAAAGGGAATTCAACATCTGCCTATAACATATTAACAACTTATTTTTTTTAACAAAAAGAAAAAGAAGCTGAAGTATAACTTTGATATATAAAATCCCATTCAGAAAGATGCAATGCCAAATCATATATCTAAACAAAATGGATCAGAAGAGATGGGATTTTAATGAATGAAAATATGAAATGCATTTTAGGTCATGTACAAGAAGTAATTTTGTTCCAATCAGTAGCAGAGAGTAATAGTAAGATATAAGCCAGCAGGAGCATGCCACTTACTGGGCGGCCAAATTTGGATAATTGTGTGACTTTAGCTCTCCGTTGACCTGGGTAACCTAAACAAAAGACAAGAAAGCACTAAAACTACAGAAAGGTCTATGTCCATTAGTGATACAGAAGGAAAATCAAGAGTTTTAGCATTTAAAATGCAATAAAGAGATTTCTTAGTTGTTATTAACTCTTGGGAGCATAACTCTTGGAAGTTGGGTTTAGTTATTATTATTTCTATTTCCTAAGCAACACAATTCTTGGGAGCATGACTCTTGGGAGTTGGGTTTAGTTTTTTTTATTTCTATTTCCTAAGCAACACAACTCTTGGAGTTAAATGTCTCTTGTATTCTTATGTTTTTAGTTATTCTATAAATATAGGATATTTTGTATTGCAGAGGACAGATTTGATGAATGAAAAAAAGTGTGTTGCAAGTGCTCAAACTTATCTTGAATCTTGTTATCTTTATCTAACCTTGGGTTAGTGGTGAGGCAAGTGGGTTCTTTATCAGTTGGGAGGGTGGCTTAGCCTTTAATCTCAATTGTGGTGGACTCTTATCTATCCCGTTTACTTTTACAAAGTGTCTTTTCCCTTTTCTCATACCCATCACGTATCAATTAGAAATGACATGATCAAGAAATTTTTTACTTAAGAGTCAGTTTGGTAACGGGTGAAAAATTTAGAGATGAATTTTTCATATAAAACAAATCCCTGAAATTTTAACCCCTATTTTTAAAAGGTGCATCAAACTCAACATAAAAGGATGTAGCAAATCCGAAACCCAGAAAAACACGAAAAATATTGAATGGAAGTCCAGCAAGTTGGAAAAAAGCCAGATCCATCTTTATCAGTGTGTGAGAGGAGAGATATCACATTTATTTTAAAAAACAATGTACCTGTGAAAATAACAATACCGGCAGCAGATACCCTCGCTAGTTCAGGAAGAGTTTTGTTTAAATATTTTGGAGACAGGTAATCCAAAGCATCTGACACAATAACATGAGAAAAAGACTTTGCCCTGTATGGTAGAGGGAATTTTATATCTGCAACACGTACAATGCCTTTCTGCACTAGAGCCTTGCAATTCCTATCATCATCCTCTATGTCATATGGCTCCACACCCCATGCTTCAGCTTCCCCTTCTCTTAACAATTTGGATACCACTGAACAACTTTCAGGGCCCACGTGCAAAACATTTTTCATGTTGCCACCATAAGCATCCTTCAAAACCGGAATTGCTCTTTGAACTTCAAATGTGCATGAAAAATCACCACCTACAAGATAAAACAATTTTAAATATCTAAAATAAGAGAAGTTTATGCCTTTCCAAAACAACAAATGTAAAAGAACAACTTCATTTTTGCTCATTAAATTGCAGTTTGACCTGTTTTTGACCAGGATTGGTCAAAATTTTAACAGGTGAGGTATGAAAAACAGATGAGTTTTTCATCCTTAGATTCAAGAGGCACATAGAAAACGTATAGGGTGAATTTTTTTTTCAAGGATGTATTTCAAAATAAAAGAATAAAAAAAAAATAGGGGGAAGGGAAAGAGCAGAAAGACAAAGAAAAGATGTCATCATAAAATTTGAAACTGGTCAAAATAAAAGCATCTTATTGCAGAGTTTGTGGTCCTGACGTTTTGCATAATGTAAGTTAATCGGCCATAATGCAAATTAAAAATGAAAAAATGTACAAACTTCTGATTACAGGATAGAGTTATTGTTCAAAATCTAATGAGCCTCTAATCATCCTCCATTCTCATGCTAATGTACCTCTCTGCTTATAAACTTTACAGCCAACTTGTATAAGAGCAATACTACTTGCACAACAATTTAGTTGTAAAAGCAATCACTAGAATGGAATAAAAATGAAACATGTTGGGAAGTAACAGCTAAGAACAAACCAACGGAGTCTTTTACAGGATAACTAATTTATACAATCAGATAATTAGAAGACAATCATCTATACTGATAAAACCCAGAAACAGTGGGTAGTCTCCTTTGTAAAATGCTGGAGAAACCGAAAAAAAAAAGAGTATTAAAAATCATCGGAGTTTCTATAATCAAGCAGGATGAGGATCTGCTCAAACAATCATAGCCCTCAACTCATTGCATCCATATCATGAAGATTTTCAAGTTCCCTTGGTGCATCTTGATTTAAAGACTGAAAGGTATGTTGCATAAAATTTGTTCACAATTTTATTAGTATTGCTTCCAAGTTCCACCTAACTTTCAGATGCAAAGCAATGCTACAGCTTTTAGTCAAGCATAATGCTACTCAAAACAAAAACAGCCATAAAACAACCAACGATTTTACAAAAAGTAGTCCTAATACCATTCAGAAAACATTACGTGCTTACCTTCAACCCTGCTAACCACATCCTTTCTTCCTCCCAATAGACCTGTACACATGAAGATGATGTAAGATTAACCAGCCCATAAACTTACATGGAAAATCAAATATACTTAAACTAAGACTTACTTACATGAGTGAAAAAAAAAAAACATTTTTTATTATAAACAAAGAATGCTTACAATTGCCAGATTACAAAGCAATAGGACAAGATTAAGGATAATAAGTGTTCAGCGGGTCCAAGGGAAGCCCATGGCGGGGGCCACCACCAATGAACTAAATTACTCCAAATACACCAAGTGGGTCCGAAACCATGTCTCAACCCAAAACCTTAAGGCATTGGGTTCATGGGTCCTTCCACTTATATACTCTTCACTTAGCCCATTACCAACCAATGTGAGATTCATCACACTTGAATATCCCAACAATCTCCCCCTCAAGTGTGAAACCCACCATTGGTATGCTCCCCCTCAACCGAGTACCCCAAACGCAAAGTACTCAACCCCGCCTCCTAGCCAATCACATGGCTAGCTCGAGCACAACTCGGCTCTGATACCACTGTCAAGCGGGTCCAAGGGAAGCCCATGGTGGGGGCCACCACCAATGAGCTAAACTACTCCAAATACACCAAGTGGGACCGACACCATGTCTCAACCCAAAACCTTAAGGCATTGGGTTCATGGGTCCTTCCACTTATATACTCTTCACTTAGCCCATTACCAACCAATGTGAGACTCATCACACTTGAATATCCCAACAATAAGTTACTTACATTAAGGGTTAGCTTAGTAAACCCTTGAATATGGGGTAAAAAAATTAAGTCATAGATTTTTACTATAATTTTATATAATCTCCTGATCAATTGATTTTTCACCCCTATTATTAGGATATACCAAACTTCAAACTTGCCATTAAAGACAAACAAACTGAATGATGAGAGATTGAGAGTAGCCTATAAAAACTTGTTACCTGATCCACCACCACAGGCATAAATGATGAGAAGGAAAGCTCCCTGAGAGTTTCAACCAAGAATTAAAAAGGGTTAATCATCATAATTGTATTATTAAAAGATATAACACCAAACTGAAAAAGAAAAAATAATAGATGCAGATATGAAATTACCAAAAGGACAAGGGTTACGGATAATAGAGGAGAAGATTTTGATTTCGAATTCAAGACTCCTGAAAGGGAAAAGCTTCCACCACCTCGTCTCGTGGAACTTGCTTGTCTTCTTGTCATTACTTCTTCTAAGAAAGTGATGCCTGCAAAAAATAAAAACATAAAGATCGAAAAATACTATTTACATTAGAATCGACACGTAATAATCAAACGAAATTGAAGAAATGACAAATACATAGAACTTTTGCCTACTAATGTGTTTCCCAAGTAAACTTATATAAGCAACGAAACAGAAATCGCAAAACAAGTTTATGCACTGCACTGTAACTAACTCTGTAACCGCTCAACGTAGAAGGAGATTCAAAAAGTAAAAAGGCAGTGGGAAATAGAGGATGCAGAGGAATTGAATTTGAAGCATGGAATCAGAAGAGGGAAAGAATTGGAGAGTGAAGCACCTTAGGTGGTGTCACGTTCATAACCAACCGCATTCAGAATGTAAGGAATTGTTAGATCTAACTAAGCCTAAGATGAGATGAGGGAGATCAGAGAAGCATTACACCGCCAACTTTGACAACAGATCTGATACGCTGTGTCCGACCAAACGCACTACTCTCACACTAAAACGCGGCATTCAATAGAACATTTTAAATATATAAAACTCTTGATGAAAAATAAGATCTAAATTTTTTTAAATTTTTTAAATTCGTACTTTAATCATTAAATTGTTGTGGCAATTTTAAAAAACTAATAGGTAGTGGTGTTCATCATTCAATCCAAACTAATTCAAACTGTGATGAATAAAGCGAAACATCAGTAACTGAATTAATCAAAAATTTAAAAACCAAAAAAAAGACATATCTTTTTTTTTTGTAATACATAGAGAAAATAAAATAGGCTAGAACAAAGCAAGGGAAAGCTACCCCTATAATCTTGAAGAAATCTATTTTTACAACCTACGGGACATATCTTAATTGGATTAGATCGATTTTTTATTTGATTAGTGAAAATTGATCCAATTAAAACCTATATATTTATTATTTTTAAAATTGGACAAAAAGAAACAAAGTGACTTCGACAAATCTTTTTTGTCGATAAGCTCAGAACAATCAATCGAATATTGATTAATACGTAATCGATCGAACACTACCTGAAAATGGCTATTCTGCTCAGAAATGAAATGTTCCTAGAGATTCTTACTCCCACTGGACCATTTGTATCTATATGCATTAGGATCCCGATCCATGGATCTCTCGATTCGGTAATCTTATTGTTTTATAAACTTGTAATCTTGGATGTTATTAATAGTAAATTATCTTATTTTAGTTTTTATTGTCTATTAATAATATTAAGACTTGTTTTAGTTTGAATACTTAAAATTTTCGGTGATTTATAATCTTGAATAGATTTATTTTGATATAACCAGTGATTTGTATGGTTGAGATTTTAGGTTTTTCAAAAAACCAAAAACTGATTTAATCTAAACAGAATAAAATTGGAATGGATTGAATTAGATTTTTAAAAAAATTCAAATAAATGATCAAATCAAAGGAATTAGATCAGATAATTATTATTTTAAAATCTATCTAATTCAGATCGCGAATACCCCTACTAATATGTACTAAAAAAACTAATTTTATTAGTGTCATTATTTCATCAGATAAAATATTATTAATATCAAATAAAGAATATAATGTTAAATGTTGGTATCGTAAGAATCAAATATTTAGAATGACATGGCATGACTAATAATAGTATGTTATAATGCACTACATTAAATCCTCAATTACGTGGATTATATGCAATGAAATTTAGTAAATTTACATAAATATGTTATTACGTTTTTAGAATGAATTGTAATAAAATTATGAAGATTTTATTTCATGCTTCAAATATTTATTTTATTGGTCTCTTGTTATATTTAAATAGACTTTCAAGGGGAAGGGTATACTTACGAACAATTTTCTTTTACACCCTCTTACAACCAATATCTTAACTGTTGATTTCCGTCAATTAATGGTTAAAATTTTCGCCAATAAAAATTATTAATTAATTATTAATTCGCAATAAATCTTAACCGTTGATTGACGGAAATCAACGGTTAAGATATTAGTTGTAAGAGATTATAAAGGAAAATAGGTTGTAAATATAAACTCTTCCCACTTTTAAATATTATTTATAAAAGTACTTGAAAACTCGCTGCATGCACATTACTTTATGGAAACTTTCTGAAACAAACATTAAATTAAATTAAAGTGGATCTTAATTCGGATCAAGTTCGAATCTGAATAACAATCAAGGAATAAAAGCTTATGAGATCCTGTTGGACTTAATTCGTTCAACGAAGTGATCCCATTCCTGTTGGGCCAGTGTTTACTCGATTTGAGTAACAAAAGGTCCAACGAAACTGAGGAGTGTGGACAAAATAACATATTATTCCCAGGTCTGTAAAACTACGTGGATTTAGGGTTGACACTGACCCATGATTTTCATGTGGTGAAGTTGTGGGCCTCAAGCTCATTCATTTGCTTGTATATGAGGCCGGTGGTTCTCATGGATCTTCCACCTCAAGTAGCCCAGTCTTGTCCTTATGGCCATGGGACCAAAATCCAAAATCGCAAAATGCAATACAGAATTTTATTCTTTTTTTTTAGTACAGAAAAGGGGCAAAGCCCCAACAAAAGGAAAACAGAAACAGAACCAAAAAAAACAAAACAAAAAGCAGAAAAGAAAAACATAAAGAAGCAACACAAAGGTCTTAGTCAGGATTCCACACAGATGGTTGGCCAGCAGGGGTCTGGACATCTTTCTCCAACAGATTTTGCAGCTCAGACGGTTGATTCAAAAGAAGGTAGACACCAAGGTGCTTGGAAAGAGCATCCTTTGCTAGCCAATCAGCACAGCTATTAGCTTCTCTGTTTGTGAAAGAAAAAGCAGTCATCCAATTTCTTTCCATAAAAGCTCGAATCCTAACTACCAGGGGCAGTTGTCGAGCATCTTTCCCATTAGAGGAAAGCAAGTTGATTGCTTGAGAGGAGTCACTCTCAACAATCACTTTAGGAGTACCTAGCTGCCAAGCTAGATCGAGACCATGGAGAACAGCCCACAGCTCAGCATGAAGAGGAGAGCAAGAACCAAGGAAAGATTGAAAGCCACTAACCCAAACACCATCCTTGTTTCTCAAGAGACCTCCACAAGCTGCTCTCTTAGAAGAAACGGCTCCATCAACATTTAATTTAAGCCAATTCACCTCTGGCCGAATCCAATGAGTGGGAGTCCTGATGCTAAAGGATCTGGAGGTTGGGCTGAGCACCTGTTTAGCATTAGACAAAACCACCCAATTTCTTTGAATCTCACCAGTCACATTATCAGGCATCTTGAAATCTTGTTCATGGCAATCTTTATTTCTCCACAGCCAAATATACCAACAAGATATAAAGAAATAATCTCTCCAATTAGGCTGTCTCACATCAGAAAATAATAAGCAATTATCAAGCCAGATGTGCAAATTCTGTTCAGTAAAGAACAAAGGAGGCTGAGTAGTGAACAAAGAGCAATTCCAGAATTTAGAGGCACGGGGGCAATCTCTAAAGACATGGAGAATGGTTTCTACCTTATCAGGGCAGAGTTTGCACCTGTCAGAAGTATTTCCCCACTTGGAAACTAATTGGTTGGTCAGAATCCTTCCATGAGCAAGCTTCCAGATCAGAAATTTGTATTTCTCAGGGCCTTTCCATTTCCAAATAATCTCCCAGTGAAAGTTTGGAGATAAAGCATCAAATTTCATCAGGCTTATATAAGCCTTTTTAACCAAAGAGATCGATGGGTTCAGATCCTTCCAAGCAAGCACATCACACCCAGCTGAAGTAGTGGGAGGGGGAATGGCTGCTATCAAATTAACCACATGTTGTTCAAAGAACTGATGAAGAAAGGTGAAGTTCCAATTGTTGGATTTTTTGTCAATACAGTCAGCCACAGTATCAGCAATGAGCAGAGGATGGGGTTCCATGACTGCAACATTTAGCAGCTTAGGAATATCTCCAAGCCAATCATCTAGCCAAAAATTGGTGTTTTTACCATCACCAATGTTCCACTTCAAGTTGTCCAGAAGTACAGGCCAGATTTTAGAGAGATTCTTCCAAAGTCTTGAATCATAAGCCTTACTGATGCAATTACCATGCAATTCCACCTTCCTCCCATATTTAGCAAGGAGAACTCGAGACCAGAGCTGGTGAGGATCATGAATAATAGACCAAGCCATTTTCATTAAGAAAGCTTCATTCTGCTTCCTTAAATTAATGATACCAAGGCCCCCCAAGCACTTAGGCTTGCACAATTTCTCCCAAGAAACCAGATGGGCTGACCTTTTTTCTTTAGTACCACCCCAAATGAATCGTCTTTGGATTTTTTCAATTTCATCACAGATCCCCAGAGGAATGATGTTATTTTGCATGTGGAACATAGGGATAGAGGAAATGACTGATTTGGCTAGGACAACTCTACCAGCCATAGAGAGATTCTGCTTAGACCACCCATTCAGCCTTTTGTGAATTCTGTCCAGGACTTCACTATAAAGGCTCTTGCTAGCTCTGTCATGCTTCATCATCGAACCCAGGTACCTCCCAAGGTTTTTTGTAGGAGCAAAGCCACAGATGCTTGTTATTTTCCTGGATAGACCCTCATCAATATTCCTTGAAAAGAAAATACTGGTCTTATCTTTGTTTACTTTTTGTCCAGAAACATCACCAAACAAATTCAGGATCTCCATGATTTTGGTAATTTGGGTTTCTGAAGCTTCCGCAAACAACATTAAATCATCTGCAAAAAGCAAGTGAGAAATCCTTGGTCCACCCTTTCCAGCTTTCAAGGGTATCCAACTTTTATTTTCTACTGCATCAGCAATAAGGTGGGAGAGTTTCTCCATACATAAAACAAAGATATAAGGTGAAATGGGGTCACCTTGTCTTAGACCTCTAGTAGGAAGAATGGCTCCAGCTTTAGCCCCATTCCAGAGAAGCTCAAATTCAGAGGAAGTAATGCAGGCCATGATTAAGGAGATCAACTTAGAAGGAATACCGATTTCCTCAAGAACTCTTTGAATGAAATCCCAAGAAATACGGTCATAAGCTTTTTCTAAGTCAATTTTCACAGTCATAAAACTTCTTTTCCCTCTCATCCTGTTCATGGTATGAATCATCTCCTGAACAATGATGATATTATCTTGAATATTACGGTTAGGCACAAAGCTGACTTGGTGGGGAGATACCAACTTCTTAAGGAATGGCTTCAGCCTGTTCACAATGATCTTGCTAATCCCTTTATATAACACAGAACATAGAGCAATCGGTCTAAACTGGGCAACCCTTTCAGGATTTTGAACTTTAGGAATCAGGACTAAAAGGGTTTTGTTAATGTCTTTGATATTCCCAGGATTAAGCCAAAGATGGATAACAGAAGCCACAGTTTGCTTACCAATGACATCCCAATTTTTCTGGAAGAATAATGCTGGATAACCATCCGGCCCAGGAGCCTTCAAAGGACCCATTTTAAAGAAAGCTTGATGTATTTCTTGGGGGTTAATAGGAGCTTCCAACATGCGCATTTCTTGTTGAGAGAGATTAGGCCATTTAGTTATAGTATTATGCCAAGGTCTAGCTATGTGATCTTCAGTGAAAAGACCCGTATAAAACGCAAGAAATAGGCTTATTATGCTCTCTTCCTCTTTTATCCAGTGACCAGCTTCATTCTTTATGACAAGAATCTTGTTCCTAGCTCTCTTGATCATAGTAGTGATATGGTAAAATCTTGTGTTTTTGTCCCCATCCTCAATCCATTTGGTTCTAGATTTTTGGAACCAGAGACTTTCCTCTGCCTCCAGCACAGCAGTGATGTCTTGTTGTAAATTAAGCTCTAGAGGGGAGAGGGAATCATCATTAGTAGAATGAATTCTAGCCTGCAACTCTTGGAGACTCAATAACAGCCTCTCCTTCTTAGTTAAGATATCCCCAAACACCTGCTTATTCCACACCTTCAACGGATTAACCAAGCGAGATAAGGAGGAAGAAACATCAAAATTGGGATTCCAATGCTCTTTGAGGAAGGAAGGGAAGGAACCATGATCTTGCCAAGCAGCCACAAACCGGAAAGGTCTCTCTCTCCAATTAGAAACCTGGGGACTAAGAGAGAGCAGCAAGGGGTTGTGATCTGAGTTGAGCCTAGGCAAAGCTTTGACAGTAGCTTCAGGGAAGGCAGTTCTCCATAAGGCATTAGCACAAATCCTATCTAGTCTCTTGAAAACTCTGTCCAGGTGTAACCATTTAGATCCTCTCCAAGTGAATTTAGCACCATGACAGCCAAGGTCCATGATGTTGCAGTCATCAAGGACTTCCATAAACTTTGAACATTTGGATAGGTTGGCAGGTACACCCCTTTTTTTCTCATTAGCACTCAAAATCTCATTGAAATCCCCCATAAGAGCCCAAGGGGTAGAGATAGTTTCACTGATTCTTCTAAGGGCCGACCAGAGAACTTTTCTATCTTCCTCTCTAGGGCTGCCATAAACAACAGTCAGGAGGAAGCTGGCCCCATTGCTACAAGTACAGAGGACATGAATGAACTGATTACTTTTTTCAATGAGAGAAAGGTTAAAGGAATCATCATTCCAACAGATCCAAATACCACCCCTGAATCCCACAACATCTTCCATCAAGTAGTTTTTGAATCCCAGTTGTTTTATTTTCCTAGCAGCCGAGATACCACTAATTCTGGGCTCTAAAATTGCTGCCAAACCAACCTTGTACTTCTTAGTGAAATTACGCAGGGTCATTTTAAAAGATTTCTTAGCTGCACCCCTGCAATTCCAGACAAGGCAATTCATTGGATAATCATCTCAGAGTCAGGATTAATGAGTCCCTGAACACTCTCAATCAATTGGTCTGAAGCCATAACACAAACATTTTTTTCAACAACCAAACCTTTCAGATTTTCCTTGTCAGGGGGTTTAGCCCCATTCATTTGTTCTTCGCTATTTCCCTTGCTAATATCCATTTTAGAATGCTCTCCCTCCATAGCATTTAAGACACACTCTGAGGAAGTAATAGAATTACCATTAATTCTGGTAATGGGGATCTCGTTTCTGGGCCCATTAATCAGGACACCTTGATTAATGGGCTCCTGAGATTTAGAGATCTGGTTGTTTAGATAATTGGATGAAGGGAGCTCTACTGGGCTAGAGCTATTGCCTGCTGGATTGGCCTTCGAAGTAAACACAAAGGAACTCCCCTTGTTCTGAATCTTAGGTTTATAACTTCCTTTGGGATGAGACTTCTTGTAGCCCGATCCATTTATTTTAGGTACTGCCCTAGGAGGAGGCTGATAGGGGTTAGCAATTTTATTCTCTTTTTGATCCCCTGGTCCCTGACTTGCGATAGTATTAGAAGGCTGCAAATTCAGGGAAGAAGACCCCAATACTATCACAGGGGATTTGTTTCTGTGGCTAATTGTCTTTTTGTTGGAGATGTCCTCACCAAAAGTTCTACCTTCTTGTCCATCGCTCTTAGCATTTGGTTGCTGTTTAAAAAACTTTTTTTTCTGGACCACCATCCAGGGGCCCACTCCTTGATTACAAGCAGGTTTAGTTGCTTCGTGCACGGGCTCCTGCTTGTCATTACTCTCCATCGGCTTCTTGAGCTCAGAGCATTTGTCTATATTGTGACCGTATTTACCACAATTAAGGCAAATTAAATATAGTCCTTCATACTCAACCTTAAATACTTCCCCTTCTAGGATATATTCACCCCTCAACTGTTTAGATAAGTCTAAATCAACACAGATTCTAGCAAATTTGCCCCTATCACCCAAAGAGGTAGTTTTGTCGACTTTTAAAACTTTTCCTATGGAGCTTCCTATCATTTTCAACACAGATTGAACACAATATTCTAAAGGGATACCTGGAAGACGAATCCATGCAGCAACTCTGTGGATATTTGCTTTTTGGGGGTTGAAGAACGGCTCCCAGCGGCGGATGGCAAGATAGTGCCCCATTAAAACCCATGGGCCTCCTGTGAGAGCCAGATTTAGATCCTCCACGCTTGAAAACTTGACTGAAAAGAAGTCATTACGCAAATCTGCTACAACAATAGATCCCATTCTCGACCACAAGCTCTCGAGCTTGTTCTTCATATACGCGACCCACACCTTCTTCCCTAAGAGTTTGACAATGATAGCATTCTTCCAAGGACTCCTTAGCCTTAGCTTGGCCTCCTTCGAACCCTTGAAGCTGACAGAGCCATCTTCTCCATAACTGACTTGGAACCCTAGCTCGTTGATTTCACCTAGCGCAGGATCAAGTGGTTCACAATGTTCCTTCATGTGGTCTTCTTGCCAGAGATCTTCTTCCTCCATCGAAATTCCATCAGATCTGAGAGCATCTGCAAATGATTTGCTCTTCCCAGATGGTATACGCTCCATACAGAATTTTATTCTAGTACTAGTAGCACCCTGGTTTTGCTATACACTCATCTATAATAGCACTTAGGTACACACACTTATACCCATGTTACATTTTTCATATTTTGAGTTTCGGTTAGCACCAAATAACTAGGAATGAGCTAATGGAGAAGAATTTGGATAATTTATGCCAGATGTAAATGAAAAATAAACAAGCATTTACAAACTATAATATAGAAAAGAGTGAATGTTGACCGTTATCAGAACTTTTTTTCAAATCCATAGGAAACAAAGTGATAACAAGATAAAAAGTAAGTCCATTCCCTTATGAATATTGCCCGTGTTACTGAGTCACTAACCAACAGACAAAAATTATGAACACGGCCTCTTAATTTATTTGAAATTGATTTGTAATTTGTCTCGCAAATCAAACGAAAAGAAGTAGAATTACATTGGCCTGTTTGATTTCTATTTCTAAAAATAATTTATCAGTGTTTAGAAAAATAAAAAGAAAAAAAAACTTGTTTGAAAAGGATTGTTTTGTAAAATGATTCCCAAAACAATAATTATTCTTTAGTTTTTAAAACTAAAAAAAAAAAAAAGTTTCGGATGTATTTTTCAAAAGTTATTAAAACAATAATTTACAAGAGTTCTTATAATTATACAGGAGTTATTATACCAAACTAACTTTGTATTTTTCAAAAGCGATCACAAAATTGAGCAAAAGTGAAAAGAAATATGTTGAATGGAGTGTGAGGAGAGCACGACAATAAATGGAGATAGAGATAGAGATTGTGAGATAATTTCAACAAAAAATTAGAAAAATTTCCCAAATCCTAACACATGAGAATGACTCATTAATTTTTGTTTTGCCATTAATAAAACCAGGTTGTTCTCTACATTTTTTATTCCATAGAGAATAGAAAGTTGAAAACTATTGACTTTTTTTTTTTATATGATCTCTAATTTCTGTTTTGAAAACAAAAATTTAGAATTATTTTCATACAACAATCATTATCAAACAATTTGTTTATGTTTTTAAAAATATAAAATTATCTTATGAAACGGAAATCAAAGTGGCCCAAATATATAGTTTTTTTGTTAGTGTATTCAAAATATAATAATTTTGTTTAAGTTTTGTTCTGGACTAGCAACACAGGCTCAATCATTGGGCCGACCAACAAGACCCATGAAAGGGGTCGAATTTTTACATTCCTAGAGTGAGATAAGTGTTCTCTCACTACATTAGATACTCTTATTCCTGAACATATTATACACCTGAGGGTGCACTGTGTCATTCCTAATGGGGCCCATAAAGGCAAAATGATTATTACTCACTCTCATACATGTGAATCTTCTTCTCATACAAATATCTTTCTCCACCATAGGAGAAACACCTTTAACATATTCATTCACTAAGTTGTTACTCTGCTAGAATATAACTCAGAGCCATTGTATCTGCACACTCCCCTTGATTCTCAATGCTCATAGTGACTTCATTTTAAAGTTTTGGATTTATACCACTACCAATCTAGATAACTCATACATCAACATACACTATTCCTGGTGGGAACTAGACAGATCTTATGCTACACACGATTTAAATTTTAACAAATTATCCCCTAAAATCTTAATTACTTCCTCAAACTTTGAACATTTAACAATTCCTAATTTTCTTTCATTGTCGACACTTTATTATTATTTTTTTATTCATTTTATTTTACTAGTCAAATACTTCTTATATTACGTTTGGCATTCAGCCAAGTTTTACGGGAAAACTGTTATGGAGTAATAATCTTAAGAATATAAGTTAGGGTAATAAACTGTTCAATGTTCCAGTTCCAGCTCTTGGCCCGGTTTCTTTGCCATGATTACGCCGCTGAACAAACTGGGCTGAATATTAAGATTGTGTTTTCCATGGGCCTCACTGAAGAAGTGAATCAATTTATAACCAAGAAGAGGCAGAATTAATCATTCAAAAGTCAAAACTAATAGATAATATTCCCTCGAAATTCTTCACTAATATTTTCGGTGGACATTATAAGTTAACTTTATCGAAAATAGAGACGAAAATGTTAAATACAAATATTTATTATCAATTAAACTTTTTTAGCGGAATGTTTTCCGTTTGAATTTTCGATGGACTTAATATGTCCGTCAAAATATTAATCTTAATTCCGACAATAATAATAAAAACGGAACGAAGACGGTGAAAATTCCATTGATGAGTTAATTTTCGATGGAATCTCCATGAAATTTGACTGAAAAATTCCGTCCATGATCAATTTCTTTCTATTAGTGTTATATATATATATATATATATATATATATATATATTGCATCCAAAAGTAAAGAAGCAACAAATTACATTTTTCTTTACCAGAAAAGAAAATGATTAGGAGAAATAGACATCCGATTTGAGCACGCGCACGGCACACTCATATCAAATGCATTCAAGAGTAGGGTTTGAGCTTTTGTATTAATTGTAAATAGAACATCTGAAACAAATTATGTTGTGGTTTAAACATAAGGTTTTATAATCATTCAACATGATAATTACAATTTTCCTACACACCCTTTGATTTCCGTGTTGATATGAATCATACATATAATTTTTTCTAACACATGGGTCTCACATGCTTTTTATCTCTACAACATGAGATTTCAATTCTCCTTCAACATGAGAATTATAAAACCCTTAAGCATATATCATCATCTTTGTTTTATGGGAAAACATTTTTTCATTTCGTAGGAGAATTATTTTTTCGTACTAACCGGTGATCATTCGATTTTCGTGCAATATTTTCTTTTAATTTTTTATTTTTTTAATAGATGTGGGTCCCAAAAATATATCTACAACATGAGAAAATTTTGAAAATCAAAACCCTGTTTTATAGCTGTAAAAGCAGAACGTAAGCAATTTCGGGTGATTAAAGTGGTTGACAATATAATAAAGTATGAAGACTATCCAACTCAAAAGCCCAAATTGACTTGGGAGTTACTTATTGCAATCTTTGGACATCATCAGTAGGTGGAAGAAAATGGCAATAAATGAGACGTTAGACGTAGGTTTATCTGTCAATATGCTGTCATGAAGTGACTAAGAGATTTGTTTACTTTTGATTTTCAATTAATTAATCTTTAATTTCCACCGCTTTCCCCGATTCAGTCATGATTTTCAGTTCTGATAAGCAATATGGAGTAACTACCATTCATGAATTCATTCAACCCACGTGTTACGTTATTAATTATTTACCAGCTAATGAGGACGTGCATGCCAACACCAAGTGGGAAGAAAGTGTTTTGTACACATATATTTCGCATCTACATTTAAGTGTAGATTAAGTAAGTTCATTACGCAATAGGGAAAAATTGAAGTGATAAGAATGAAATATGTAGTATATTACATATTCATTTTGTCGCGCTTCTGTTTGCCATAAAAGATGTTTTTGCAATTTCAACGTTCTAACAGGAAGTCTTTAATGATGACAATATTTGGCTTCAAATTATCAAAGCTGGATAATAACCAACAAAGTAATATTGCCATATCTTTTTATTTTGACTTCTTTTTATTGCTTAGGACATCTGTGTTGACTATAATGTTATCTTTTTTCTCTAATGCTAGGCCTTAGCAAAGAGCCACCAACAAGTTGATGATAATTCCTAATTTTACAGCTATATACAACGACTTAAGAGTCAAAAAAGTCCTTTTAATTTCCAGTGAATATCAAATCGATCCGGTGATTTATCAGCTCTAAAATTCAGGATTGATGTGGTTAGAAGGCACGCTAGCTCTAAAAAACTTAAACTATCGAGGATGACCTTTTTAATGGTTTATATTATTTTCTAACTATTTTGCTAGCATGCTAGCTTTATTTTTTTATTTTTATTTTTGGTAGTTAGCTTTATCTTTTTAAATATAGGAGGCCACGCCCACTTAATTAAAGGCAAAAGTAAAAAAAGGAGGGTGGGGTGTTCCTTAGTAAGCAACCATTTCAACACGAGTTCAAGAAGGTAAGTGAATGTCCAATCAATCATTTTTACATTATACTTATATTATATTGCTCTAACAAGTCTTTTGCCTCAAAATCACTAGCATGATAACTTCTGGTGGTCATTACTATGAACCACCCCCCCCCAGGGGATGAAAAAAAACATTTAGTTTTACAGAATAATGCAGATTGTTTCTGCATGCTTGTTAATATCCGTAACTGTGTAAAACTTCAAGTTCTATACCCCGAAGCTCAAACGGGAACAAATAGTGGTTTTGGGGTATCAATTACATGTTATATATTTTCTACCCTCTTGCTATGTTTTTAACTTGGATCACGTGTGAACGTGTCCTTACCGAGTGAGTTTGATCCCATAAGGTATAGCTAGCCTACACTTAACATAGACGAGGTTGCTTTAAAGGGCCAACATCATTAGAGTGCTTATAATCAGATAAAGTCATATTAAGGGAATCTAATTTTGCACCCACTGCCATTTGTTTGAATTAAGTAAGGGAATATCTATTGCCTTTAGACAAAGTTTAACAAGAAAAGGTATAAGTAATGATGACCCTGGACGTGGAGAATCACTAGCAATGACGTGATCAAGAGAATTATTACGGTCAAAGGATAAATTATAGATATCAAAGGCCCCCCCAGCTCTGCTTAATTGGAGGTTATTTAAAGTGATCCAGCACCACCATTTTTAGGTGGTCCCTTATAAATAGGAGGATAAAATGGAAAAATAATAGGGATAAAAAAGGAAAGAAAAAATTAATGTTGTGAAAGGGAGCACGAAAAGATTCAGCGGTCCTAGAGCATATTAAATTTTTCCGCTTAATTGGGACACATACTGAGCTGTGTTCTGTACTTAAAAGAGGACCGGCAACATTGAAACTAATGATGAATGGTGTCGCCCCTATATTTCCTTAATCATTTCATTCTCTCAATCGTAACTCTTTCATGGCGTTCTCGAATGTTTCTATCAATCAATTAACCTACAAAATCTGGCCATAATGATATGAAAATTAGGAGTTCTTTGCTAGTAAAATGCTAAAATGTAACAATTTAAATGCGGATAATTAAACCCTCAATTTTACTAGCTACAAACCCACCACCCCTTCTCTCCTATTGTCCATGCATGGAAAAAGAAGAAAAAGAAAAAAGAAAAAGATTGAAATTTTACTTGAGAGTTGTTAAAAAAAAGGACTATAAATCTGTCCAAGCAGCAAAAACTGGCATCTGAGGTAAAGAAATGGCAGGCCTCAAATGGGGTGATGGGTCCCAAGAATTCACATTACTATTTGGACTTCTTGTCAATAGTTTGGACGCAGTTGAAGGCATTCCAGAGAGCATTTGCAAGTTTGTCCTATCTGGGCTACATTCTCTTGAGCTGCTCAAACTTGTGGCCAATGAAGAAGGATTTGACACATGCGTTCTCATCTTACTTGATTCCTCTACTTCTTGATGAAACATGTTATCTAAAGTCATTGAGTAGGAATGATGACCTTTTTCAGTCTCAATTCTTGGTGGATTCTGGTTAAGTTGATCGGAGGATTGATCATGGAGAACCATCTTCCACTGATCTGATTGGCTTTCGCAGTTCTTCTGCATTAGAATGGCTTCTTGGGTGTCATCATATCCAGAAGGCTTATGATCAATATATAGAGTTCCACCATCTATCTCTTTGTTCCGCCTAGCTAGCTCAATGCTAAGAAGGTTACTGCTAGCCATAATTTTTTCCACATCATATTTTGTTATATCGAAGTTGGTTACAGCATTAACTCCTCTGAATTTTATGGCAGCAATATCGTAGGCTTCAGCTGCTTCCTCTTGGGTACCTAAAGTTTCATTCCAATAAGAGCAAATTTATTAGCTTTTTTTTTTTTTTTTTGGTATAACCCGGAGGTATCCCCATTCAACCTCCTCCGGTCACCTTGCCCTCGGGATACGGCCCTGTAGGCTAGCCCCTCATTGAAACAGCGGGTGCATTGAGCTTCGCTACCGGAGGAAGGATGAGACTAATCCCCCAACCGAAAAGGAGACACTTTCCTCTTCTGGCCCCAAAGATTTTCCAAGAATTTGCCAATAACATTGGATCAGATTTTTATTTATTTATTTTTTAAATTTTTTGCTAAAAATATTGGATCAGATTCTAAGTGAACAATTGAGATCTGAATAGAAGCATTAGTAAGAGCAGATTATTATTAACAGTTCCCTACAATATTAGAGTGGCTCATTATTAGCTCTATAGCTGGTGAGAAGATGTATTCAAACACCTTCTGTCGCTTCCTACTATGGGAAACATGATAATTGGAACATGAAACACAAAAACACAAGCCAATAATTAATAGTATATTCGAGGGAAGAAAAGTTGACCAGAGTGAACCAGAGCATAAAGAACTCACTGAAGGTTCCAAGATATAGATCTTTGTTTCCAGCCACCCTACCAATTCGAGCTTGCCACCTTCCATGTTGGTGGTGTCTGCTTCCAAGTGAACAAGAAAGAACCAAGTTTAAATAAATTCAAGAAAATTCTTCTTCAGATATAGATATTATTAATTAAATTGTAATGGTATAGTAGGTAATTGTTGGACTATGAGACCTTGTTACTCCTCTGTACATGGAAGCCCCTCTTGAGAATCCACTGCTTTTTCTGATAGGACAAAGTTCAGAGATGTTATGAACAAGTCACGTGGTTGTTGACTACTTGATTTCCAGATGATAGACATAAGCTAGGATTTTACCTTCGTAAATGAGCAACATATTCCTGTCGGGTCATGTTCTTCATTTGCTCGAGTTCATTTGGATAATTTTCCAACTGTTAGAAGAGAATGAAAAAAAGCTTGATAAGATCATCACTTTAGTCACTGTTACTGAATTAGACCTCATAAATTGAGTGGAAACTTGGAAGAGAAAAAAGAAAGATATTAATTATTAGTCATTACAGGGAAGTTTATGTGAGTGGAGGGTCCCCAATACTTGAGTGCGGCCAGATCATAAGCTCTTGCAGCTTTTTCTTCCATATCATAACCCCCTAAAATCAAAATTTTGGAATGACTTGAATATACATTAATTTTCCTCTCTTGTTAACATCATAAGCAAAGTATTAAATGATATCTATCTTCAACTGTCTGGTTAATCTCAGCTCTTGAAATTTCACCCATAATTAAAAAAAAAAAAGGATATATTGGGAAAACGTACCTAGATAAACTGAGATTGATGATGTATTTGAGTGGCATTCCCCGCAAAGCAAAGTAAAAAACCAAAAGCAATAGTGAGAGGTGACTAAAAAATGTGGATCTTTCCAACGGAGAAAAATAGATAATGGAGCATAGTAGATATGTTTGACCAAAAATATACACAAGAAAAAACAAAAGAAAAAGTGATGGGGAATATAGTCACTTTCTTACCTTGTCTTCCTTTCCTGCTTTGGCCCTCTTTCTTGCAGCTATTGTCCCATAGATGAGCTTCATATCTACCAGTCCACCTATGCCTGATAGAAGAAAAAAAAACACCCTTTAGAGATCAAAATAAATCAAAAAACAGAAAACACTAAAAAGGAGATAAAGGGTTACCGTGTTGAAGATGCTGGTGCATGAATCCGACAGAGAATCTTAAGCAAATCAGTGAATAACTTAACTGTATTATAGTCCTATAGTTCGAAAACACTTAACATATAGAAGAAACAAGAGAACTAACCTTGTTACACCTCTATATTGGGAGGTTCTTTGTCCAAAAGTATCAATGGATTTCCTATGAACAATTTGTTTCTGTTCAACCTTTTCAGCTCCCCTTTTCTTTGTATCCATGGCAACAGAATCAATGACAACAGGTGAGGCACGCTGTGAACTTGTAACACAGCTTGACTGTGAGCTAGGACTCATGGACAAGTTTAAAGACTGCAAATCCCCATATGGCATTGATCCAATGGACCCGGATTCACCTCCATTTTCCTCCACAGGAACAATCATCTTAGACTCTTGTGCATGACTAGCTGGGAAATTCCTTACAACCCAGTTCTTAAGACCAGGAAATCCATTCTCAGCCATGTGCGGAACCTGAAGATTGCTATCAGAAGTTTGACTTTGCTTGGACCCTTCTAACATCACATCATGGTTTCTCAAGTTAGAGAAATATGAGAAGTGTTGGTCTTGAAGCTCTTGCTGTTGTCGGTTAATGTCTTGGACATGATTTTGGTAATTTGCGTTGTTGGGGTCACGGCGTGAGGGTTGGTTGTAAAACATACTGTCTAAGCTCAGAGGCATTGTTTCTGTGGCACTACACTCATAGTGAGGGGTCCCCATAGACTCGCTACCTAAGAAATTCTCCAGTTTTGGTGTTGAAGTAGTAGCCATTACTTCACAAAAATAGATAAAAAACAGAATAGTCAAGAAGTTCAACAACTTGCATATTTTGCACAAAAAAACAAGAATCTCAAAAACAACATAATATAGCAAAACCTTTAGGCCAACCTTGTGTTTGTGACTTGCTAAGAGCTTCCATTCCGTAGAGAGAGCCATCAGATTTGAGAGGCATGATAGGCAGGGTAGAATACAATCCAACGTTTTCAGCTTCAAGTCCATAATAGTAACCATAGTTATTAAGAGGAGGAGGGTGGTGGTAAAAGCTTGCTGGAACTACTTCAGCAGAAGCAGTGGAAGGTTGGGACTGATGAGAGTGTGAAGAAACACCTATATTCATTTGAGGAGAGAGTGAGAAACCCAACCAGTTATTTTGATCATTAACGTCAACAGTGTCATCATTTTCCATAGGCTTCATTTTCTCTCAGAATCACTCCTTCACCAAATAACACAAACTCTAACGAAAATTTGTCTCAAGGCAAGGCAACACAATCATTGGGAAACAAGTAAACTAAAACCCCACCATATAGAACAATATTTGTTTTTCTTTAGTTTTTGCTAAGTATTTTTGTCTTGGTTGCAGAAACTGACAGGGCCAAATCTAATCATCAATGTAAAGAAATCTAGTTTCCTGCAAGGGTATCTATAAGCTCTCTTTCTCTGTCTCGGCATGTATATAAGGGTGTCTCCCCGGACACATTTCTAAAGGGAGCAAAGCAAGTTCCTTTAAACTAAACAAAAAGAATGTATTCCAGCAAGCAATGCTAGGCATCCATCCCGCATTCCATGGGGATCCGTGTATGAGAAAGACCTTCGCTTTTGCTTTATTCTACGCTCCTTTCCTTTTCTCTTTTATGTAAGAGTTCTTACTCTTAGAATAAAATAAAATGAAATATATATCGTTATTGTTATACCAAAAAGACCTGCGTTGCTTCATTCAAAAACAGAACGCAGAGGCCTCATTTTTGCATAGTGAGATGCAACTTCTAAGTCCTCAGAAAAGACCCCCAAGTTTGAAACCAAAGTCCCTCTCTCAAATTTATTGGTCATAGTGGGGGCACAAATATATGACAAATATATAACATTCATTTAAGTCTTAAACCAAGTCCCTCTCTCAAAATTTATTGGTCACAGTAGGGAAATGAATATATAACATTCATTTAATGTAAATGGGGCTTGCTATTTTGCTTGCTTGGTTTGCTTTAATAAATGTCTCTGTTGTTGAGGAACTTCAATTAGATTTCACGGGCCGTGGACAAAGTGTCCCTCCCTCTAGTCACTTCAAAACAGTTTGCAGATCCTGCTCTGCTCTGGACCCCTACAAAAACTTCGCAACTAGAGGACAGGTATCTGCTACCCCGAGAGTTATAGGGACTGGCTCTTACGACGACGTTTCAACAAGTCCAACTTTCTTGTCCTCCACTGCAAATGCGGTGTGGGCTAGTCTCTCATTTTGGCTCATTGATTTGGAAACACAAAAGTACCATTAGGCATAACCAATAAAAGTGATATTTATAGTTTCAAGCACTGGCTTTGTCTTTGGGCTTTTGGCACTTTCTTTGAGCTGGGGTCTTCAGAATCCTGTTAATTAATCGATGAAGTACTGTGGTCATGGGATTAGGAAAAAAAAATGTTATAAACTAGCTAATACAATTTTATTGGCAATACTTGGCCTTAACAGTTTCGGGAAACCTATCACTGTTGGCATTTTAAGAACATAACAAGGGTCATGATCCTGTTAGAGTAAGTTTCAGGAATGTTCACATATGTATTTAGGGTGCATGGTGCTTTATAGAGTCAAAATGTGAGGTGGGGTGGGATAAGGAAAATAATGATATATGAAAAGATAAATAACCTGGCCCAATGCTACTTGGGTGTTCATGATAGTCTACGCCATTCATCAAGCATCTAGAACAAAGAACTTTTGGTTGCGATAAGCTATATAACAAAAAAGTGCGTCGAATCATAAACCGAACCGAACCGAACCGCTTCATAAAATAATCGGTTTTAAAAAATTAATTCATGAACCGAACTAGTTTTTAAAGAACCGGTTCATGAACCGAATCGGTTTTTAGAACCGGTTTAAGAACCGAACCAGTTTTTAGAACCGGTTTAAGAACTGAACCGTTTCCGAACAGAACCGAACCGTTTTCAAACCAAACCATATTAATTTTTATAACTTTATTTTTAAAATTTTAAAATTTTTTTCTTTTCAAAAGAGGGTCGACCCCAACCACTTCCAAACCGAACCGAACCACTTTCGAACCGAACCAAACCACTTTCGAACCGAACCATTTAAACCAATTCGGTTCGATTTTTCAGAAAAAACCGGTTCGGTTCAATCCATGCACATCCCTAGCTATGGTGCAACCATATTTCAAAAATTTTGATAAGTTGTGTTGGATATTTTTCGATAATTTTTTATACTATAACAGTATTATGATAATTATTTTATTGAGTTTTATATAAATATTTGAGATATCTTATGTTTCTTTGCAAGATTGATGAGTATTATGAGTTTACTTTATTTTTTTGTTAAATTATTGAATATTAAATATAATATATATTACATAAATTAAAAAAATCATTTAATATCAAAATATGTCCTAGTATGTTAAAATTTAATATTCTTTAAAATTAATATATTAAAATGTCGTGTGGGGAGAATGACCATTTTGTCACGCTTGACAAAAAAATTTACGAGACTGCCACGTCAACAGTAAACTTTCCCAAAATGCCACGTGGCATATTTTATTACACTGTGTAGCGAAATATGTTTGCAAATAATTCGCTACACAATGTGGCTAAATATGCCACGTCAGGCTGCACAATCAGCAAAAATGACACGTGTCAAGCAAGCAAAAATTCGCTACACTGAGTAGTGAATTATGCTTGAATGTTGTCTGCTTGACACGTGTCATTTTTATGACTGTGCAGCCTGACGTGACATATTTCACTACATTGTGTAGTGAATTATTTGCAAACATATTTTGCTACTCAGTGTAGTAAAATATGCCATATAATATTTTGAGAAAATTTACTATTAACGTACTAGTCTGATAAAAAAAATTTGTAAGGCCTGACAAAATGATGATTGTTCGCGTATATTATCCAGAATCATATCGGCGTAATATAGGCGATAGATACAATAATAATAATAATCTAAAATTATTGAGGTGCAAGAGATATTTTTTATGTGCTTTTGGTATGGCCCTTGATTGTAATCAATACTCGCATCAAGACAAAAAGTGAGAGCGGTGAAGTCACCAACATTCTTCAACAGGAAACTAGCAAGTGGATAATCATGCTCTTTATCAGCAGATTTGGTGCTTGTTTGGAAAAAAAATTTAGTTAGAAACTAGAAGTTAGACCAAATATCATTTGAAAAAAATTCTTATAATGATTTTTTTTTCTATAATAAAGAAAAAAAAGTAAAAGTCAAAATTTTAGTAGGAACTTTTTTTTTTTACTTTTATCTACTTTTCTTGAATTATATATTTTTTAATAAATAAATATAATAATAGAGATAGAAAGAGTTTTCTTGAAACATGTGTTTTTAAATAATTTTTAAGCTAATAATTTTAAATAATCACCAAATAGTATTTAACTTTTTTTTTAAAGCTCTTTTTTTTTTGTAACTTTACCTTATAAGTAGCTTTTAATTTAAAATGAAAATCCAAATAGGCTCTTAATTATAAAAACCACACAAGCATTCATTTCATCTTTTGATATTCTTTTCTCCTTCAGTTTTGATTTGTCATCACCCATCTTCAAAATACATATAGCAGATCTGATATATGTTATGCATCCCAACATGGTTTTATTTATTTATTTGGTATCCCGTTAAAATAGAGGATGAATTTTATCAGAGGGACTGAGGGAGAATCTGCCAATTTTTTATTATTTTTTTAGTAAACGAGAATGTGCCATTTTGAAGACTAGAAACTTACGAATAGGAATGATGACGTGAAGGCCCTTAATAAAGATAGGCGGATTAAATTTTCTTTGACAACAAACTTTTTTTTTTCTCAGAATTTTTATGGATTCATTGACTAATTGGCTAATTCAGTCAAATAGAATCACAAGAGCCACAAAATTTTTCTATCAAATTCTTAACACTGCTGCATATTTAAGATTCGAATTCAAAACCATTTATTAAGTTGAAATAACTCCTTACCATTCATGTGCTTGGTGGTGGTACAACCAATTTCACCCTCACCAAGCTTGCTTTAATGGGATGCATTTATTAAAGTCTTAGTCAGATATTTTTGTTACATAATTTACAGGACATTTATCAAAAGGATAAATGTGTATCATTTTAAAGACACAAAATTATGTTATTTTAAGTAAGAAAAAAAGATAAATAATGAGTGAGAAAAGTTTTAAATATATGAGTCCCACCTTTTTGTGAAAGTAAAAGAATATAAGTTATGTCATCTAAAATCACACACTTTTTCCCTTTATCAAATCGGTTAATCCCACTACAATAAATAACTGGCTTTGCGAAACCACGGTAACACGACATGAAACACAACAGCCATTAAAAACAACAGGAAATAAAATATGTGAAACTTTAGTTCAATAATTTTATTTTTCTTTGCTTTTTGGCCTTCGAATTAGTTCGAAGTGGATTTGAATATTTTAATGTGAAAAATTGATTGTTACGAACCTTGAGGTCACCACCCCAAAAGCTAGCTCAAAGGATGGGAGTGCTCAAGGCTTTATAAAGCTCACATTAGTGGGACTTGTAACATTGTCACCCCTTTAAGGGCCGACGTCCACGACGGCTTTCACTCTATCGACACTGACCCGGTAGCCCTTTCCCCCTTTGGGGCGGCTTCACTCACCTATGTATTCAGTGCCCAAAGACACCTTAATCCAGCCTATAGGTAGGCCTTTCCGTAACTTAAACTCTCAATGAAAGTACCAATTGTTACGAACCTTGAGGTCACCACCCCAAAAGCTAGCTCAAAGGGTGGGAGTGCTCAAGGCTTTATAAACCCTACATTAGTTGTATTGGCAACCAATGTGGGACTTGTAACATTGATCATGTTATTTAATTATAATCACTCATTTAAAAATTATACATTTTTCTCTCTATTATTTCATCATCAATGAGTGATTATGATCAAATAACACAATTATATGATCATTTTTTCATATAATTCAAATCCGTTCTATGTATGGTTGGTTCTATATATTTATTGCGTGTGCATTGAACCGGGAATGCATGCAAGAAAACTTTAAATATAGATTCCATTTGATCAATATAATCATTAGTTTGCATGCAAATTTGCGTGACCAATCTCATGGGGACAGGAATTCTAGTGCGCATGATTTTGTTTGGGAAAAGAGATCGAGAACCGAGTTTGGCAGTGAAAGAAAGATGCAGCACAGGACCAGTAGTTTAATGTTGAGAAATAGAAAGAGACCCTCTTTTTGATTGTGCTAATGATGAGTACATCCACCCACAAAGCACTAGCGACCAATTAACATTTTGCCCGAAAATTGAAATAGCGAATTGACAAAAAAAAATAGCTCCTGTACTGCCACGCGATTTTTTATTTTATTTTTTAATTTTTTTAATTTCACCATGCTTTTCTTGTGGGACGATGGGAAAGAGTATGTTGGGGCCATTTTTTTCGTTGTTGGCTTCGAGGCAATGGACTAGCTAATTCCTTGTTAGCAATCTATCAGGTGTCCTTAAAAAGTGAAAATAATGAGAGTTGATATTGTTAATGAAATCATGCAGTTCCATATCAATTATTTTGCTAAAAAATATTATAATCACATTGGTGGGGTTATAAAAATGTTATCATAATAACTAATATCATGCTATTTTACCACATCTGTTCTATTCAAAACAACAATGTAGATATACCAAGAAGATATCGTCCAAACCTAACACCACACTATAGAATATCAATTCAAAAGTTAACAATGTATTCTTTGATATTTTTTAATACTTCATTTATTATTGAGTGATTTTTTTTTTTTTTTTTTTTTGGATTTCTCCGGGTATCCCCACAGCCGATAGCCATGAGACTAATCCCTCGCCCCTGGGTCAGCGCACAAAGCGGTAAAGGGCTGGCCACGGAATGCTTTCCATTCACAAGAGTTGGGGATCGAACCCCCAACCACTTGCTTAAGGGACGAGATGCTGAACCATCACGCCCACCCACGTGGTTTATTGAGTGAAATTCTAGGTGTGCTTTATTAAATAACTTGAGTCTACTCTTTATTAATAATTACAACATGAAATTTCATCCAATAATAAAGTAAGGTTTAATGAGTATAATGTTGCATGATATAAGAATATTTTCCTATCTCAGAGAGAAAATGAAATGATGAAAGAGAAAAGAAACATGTGGACCCACCTCTTAGTTGTGTGTGTAGGAAAGTTTTCTTGGGTTATGTAGCATGATACTCATAAAACCCAATAAAGTATTAATTAGTGACAAAGAGTAGGGGGCAAACATTGCTCTTATTCCATTTACATAAACAGTAAACGGTGGAACACGATGGTGATCACACAAAGAAACTGATACAAATCCTTAAACCTTTTTGGTTAGGCCAAAACGGGTAGAGAAAAACAGATCTCTCGCCCACAGGGGAGACCAAGAGAGCAAGGCAAACAAACCAGTCATGTGACCAAACACAATTTGCTTCGGTGGTTTAGGGCCTAAAACTTTGTTAACAACATGTCTAGCAAAAACTCTACCATCCATTGCTTTATCACCCTGAGAAGCTCTAGCTCGCTCCGCAATGACCTCTTTAAAGTCCTTATAAAGCTTCCACTCATAATTACCCAATTTCTCCAAATTAGCCCTCCCCAAATTTGATCTCACAGACCCTGGCAAAACTAGAACTACATTAATCCCAAATGGCCTAAGTTCTAGCCGCAAACTGTTTGACATAGCTTGCACAGCAGCTTTACTAGCACAATAAGACCCTGCCCAAGGTGTTGACACTATTCCTACCACGCTTCCAACATTAACTATGCTCCCACTTTTTTGCATAGCCATGTGAGGCACCACGTGCTGAACCATTCTTAGTTGCCCGAGTGTGTTAATTTCCCAAGTTTTCCTAATTGTATCAAGTGGCAACTCAGCCAAAGGACCCGTGCTACCTATTCCAGCATTATTAATCAGAATATCTATGCGACCATATTTTGATATAACAGTGTCAACAGCTGAAGCTACACTTTGATCACAAGACACATCAAGCTCAAGTGTCTCTATGTTATCTGACTCCGAGTCTGACATGTCTTGCATCCGCGTTGAGATGTCAGAGGCAAACACGTGGCAATTTTTCTCTGCAAATGCCTTGCAATACTCATAGCCAATGCCACCTTTAGCACAGCCAGTCACTAGAACAATTTTGCTGTCACTCATTCTTCTTATGATTTCTCTTGTTGAGTGTTTGGGTTCTAATACTCTTTATATGAATTGAATCAGATACAATAACAACAAGGATACTAATTTTAATATCAAACTATCCTACATTGTTGCTCATAATTTCTGTTTTTTTCTTATTTTGATTATTATTATGTTATCAGGATAAGAAATATTCTTTGCAACATATGCTTCTTTCATCTTGGATTGGCCGTCTGGCTGGCTATGTTGGAGTTGTTTTCTTTATGGATGTAGTGTGATGGGGATGTCATCCTGTCACTTTCTACTGCGCTTTTCGCTACAAACATGGTTCCATATGCGCAAGACATTTTCAGCTTTTAATGACAGCCATAGTGATGAATTTAACAATGTGAGAAGCTCTAATAGTACAAATTTGATTCTCCACGTATTACAAAATAAACACATTCAAACATATCTATTTTTTTTTTTTTTTAATAAATTCAAAGATATCCTCCGACCCTGACCAAAGACTAATCTTCATCGAGCACCATCCGATCCTTTCGGGTGGCTCTCCCAAACACATTCAAACATATCTAATTTCTTGCCTCTCTTTCTTCTATGACTTTTATTCCTTTGCTACACTCATCTAATACGTACATTTAAAAAAGAGTTTTCATTTTATCCTTTAACATAATACAACAAATTTTCCTACACACAACATTTTGTGGGGCCACACATTTTAAAACAAAAAGAAAAAGAAAAAATTATGGCACGCAAAACGAATCTCTATAACATTACATAATCACTTTTCCTACACCATAATAAACATAAAACCCTTTAAAAAAATGCTTGGAGGTTCTTAATAGTGAAATTTCTATAAGAATAAATAAGTTAACTATGTAAAGTAAAATGCGTCTGCCACAACCCCGTACCGCACCCAATAATAATAGTAACAACAACGCAGTTATGCTTTTCCGTCTATGATCTGTGTCACAAATAAATGATAAAATAATATTTGTGTTCTTTTATGGGGTGAAAATTGTATCCTTACTCATTAGCATTACATAATTTGTCAGTCAACCTCTTTGCGTATGAAATTGATTAGTACTCGACCACCATAAGGTGAGTCTAATCAAGTATTGGTTAGTTACAAGGGTAGAAAGTTCTCCATTAATAATGTGAACACTGGAAAATTGCATTTTGGAATCACAGCCTTTCAAGTTTGCAGATTAAGAAAACCAAGAAGGTGAGATATGTCTCGTGGGAACATGGAATCTAAACAAATGCAAGTAAATAAAGTTGCCGAAACAAGCATAAGGAGTCAACAGGAAAAAGTGAAATTGGATAGCAACTTATCTGAATGCCACCACAGAACCCTGTTAATGCTATAGGGTATGCATGAGAAGAAAAGGTTCTTGGGCACTTTCTCTTTCTGAGGACTAGTATTTAAGTAACCCTTTTATTGAACCCAATGGCATTTTTCTCTGCATCTCTTAGCCCCATTACTCTCTTTACTTGACTTTACCCTACGCCCAGTCCATTTCCTCTCTCTTTTCTTCTCTGGCATTAATGTTGCATGTCGTACTCTTGGATGAGAATCTCTTTTATGACTACTTTGCTGACTGCAACATTCAGCATTTCCTTTTTCTTTTTACCCTCATTTTACTTCCAAATATCTAAGGAAAGTGTGGCTATTTATAATGGTTTTATAATTCTCATTCAATATGAGAATTCAAATTTTTCTACACACCCTTCCATTTCCGTGCTGACATGGGTCTTACATACAATTTTTTTCTAACACATGGGTCCAACATGCTTCTTATCTCTACAACATGAGATTTCAATTCCCCAGAATTATAAAATCCATTTATAATTTATAAATTGAGGTAGGATATTCGTACTATAACTTTTTTTACTATCATTCATCCATACAATTATGCATGAGTACATGATTATAATATTAAATTTTATTTTCTCTCTCTTAAGAAATTTTTTAGAAAAAAAATTCTAATCTAACAGATTAAAGTATTAATGAATTGATACGAAAAAATAAGGGTTTATCATCTATCATTTAATATTATCACAAAAATTTTCCTACAGATATAACATTTTATGGGGTCCACAGCAAAAAAAAAAAAACTTCGGCACGCAAAATGAATCTCTATAATATAATACTATCCTTTTTCCTATAACATAACTCTTATAAAATCCAAAAAATAATAATAATATAAATATCCACCCTCTGAATAAAGACATCCCCGGATCCACCACCCTATTATCCCAGTTATTGACATAGGCAAGATGACTACCTGGTCTATATTAGTTCTAGCCCTGCAGCGGAGACCTACTAGATTTTCTTTCACCAGAAAAGAAAGTTCATAAGATACTCAAGAAAATTAAAAATAAAATAAAATAGTGAGCCTAATTGCTTCCTAATTTAGCGAACTAAAGCCTATCCAAACTAATATATTAACATTCCTAGGACTTCATATTGTCTGAAAGAGACTAAAGAAGTGCAAAACAGGGCAAATCCCTTGGAATCAAAATGTATAGTTGGTGGGATGGTTGCTAGGGATTTCTTTCAATTAAAAAACAGAAAAAGCTAAAGCTTTCTTTCCAGATTTGACTCACTTACAGGTGCCTATCATGTATTCGCAACAATAACAAGACACTGCATAAATTCTTCGTTTTTTATGTACTTTTACTTTGTCTTCACAACACCGTAAAGATTAAAGAATGATAAATATCATATGTTTATTTTTGCATGTTGGCGTTTGTGGGAATTCGATTGATTTGACCTAATCGATGTTGAATGTCCTAAAAAAGAATGACCAATTGACCACCCCAATTTAATAGGTTTAGACCCCGTTAATGTACCCCTGCTCTCATTTTACCCCGTGACTTCAGTCATCAGGTTCATCTTGAGATGCATTTAGAGGTAAAGCCACCTTCAAATTGTAACTTTGGTAAGAATCAAATTCTACTAATCGAAGTGGGTATTTGAACTGGGTCGACCCTTTTTTATAATGACGAATACTAAGTGGTAGATTACAGAACATGATACTAATAATGTTGCAGCAACAAAAGAGAGGAAATAAAAATTGGGAGTAGTGTTGGGACAACAGAGGAGTTCATGATAGGGAGAAATCATCATTTATGGGCTAAATGAGCAATAATATTAAATGAGTTTAGACACTACAATCAAACTCAAAAACTTAAAGCATTAGAAGCATGAATCTTCCCACTTATATAATGCCCATTTAGTTTATTCTTAACCAATGTGATATTTCATTCAGTAGCACTTGGATTTCTCACAAAGTAAAATGGAGGTGCAAGGCTATCAATGCAAAGCTTGAGCACATGCATATAGCCGCCCTCCAGGAAGCAATTTTTTCAGTCGATAATACTACTTTATTTTTTTATTTTATTTTCGGGCTAAGTCTTTGTTACCATTTGAACCTTGGATGGGAACGGATTTTCTAGGGCAGCAAATTTAGCTACATAAAATGCAATGATGATCTAGTGGTTCACAATCGGGAAAAAATAATTAAAATATTACAATTTTAATAATACATTACGAATAAATAACATTTTGTATCTAATTTATGGATCTATTGCACTTATTCACACCCAAAATATGTGTAACTATTCACGCCCAGAAAAAGCGTCACCCATGTATGGAACACGCCTAAAAACAGGCTTGAATTGTCGCATCCCAATTAGGCACGACCCAACACCCTAATATGCCTTTTTTTGGGGCGTGACCAACCCCTCTAACGTGCCTACTTTGGGTGCGATTGGTCCAGTTCTCCATGTTTAAACCCCTTTCCTCTCCACACTCTTCACAATTCTTCTCTATCATATACCCCTACTCCTCACTTGCTTATTCATACTCATTTTTGTATTTTTTGTTCATATATTTAAGAATGAGTTCACATTTTTATTTTGTTCGTGTTGCTCTATAATATAATGGTAGGAAAGTGGAAGACTGACGAGATGTAATTTTTTAAGACGAGAAAATGCCAACATGTATCAAACACAGCTCAACAATTGACAAACTGCATCAGAAAATCTGTCAAAATTTAGCTCTCGAAAGTAACCAATCTATAACTTTGGTCACACAAGATTAAGACAATCTGAACAATACATTAGTTTGCAAGTTATGGATGATGAAGACGTAGATATGGCAATGTAATAATTCTTCAACCAGTCAAGTAAAGATTTCTTAGAGTTGTACATGTATGAATCCAGCCTATGTAAGGTATTCTGCGACCACGTTTGGAATATCGTCAGGAGCTGGTCCCCTCTACCGTCTACCGCGTTGAGTCTTCAGTGCTCGAATATTGTCCTTGTTCCTCATACCTGTGAAACATGTGTGCGTTGTGGAAGCACATGAATGGTCCTACAGACCGAGGAGACTCATATGATGAGCACTCAACCTTTATAATATACTATGAAAAATTATAAATTGATTGTTATAATTAATTTAATTTCAAATAATTTACATGTCTAGTACAAGATTTAGAAAAACATTAAATTACAAATAAAATGTTTATTAAATTTAACATCACTAAGCACAATATATTTGTTATGTATGCCCTAAGTCACTACACAAAATAGATTAGACTAATTATGATCAAAATTAATAGTCATCTTAAAAGTATGGATGCATAATCTAATTTATTAAACATGAATAAAATTCGCAATGCATATATTATAAGTTACTATAATTCTTCTGAGTCACTAATTATAACCTAAGTCACTAAGCATATTATAAATAACTAACCATGTCGCAAAAGTATATTTTATGTCACTACTCATACAATAAGTCGCTAACCATTTCCTAGGTTACTCACAATTTTTTAGGACACTAACAATTTCCTAAGTCACTAGTATAACATATCTTTTGTTGTAATTCAAAAATATAGAAAGCAGATATTAAGGCTTACTTGACTTACAGAGCTTCGCTGCACAAAAAACTCAAGGAGAATTCGAGATAAAAGTTAGAGCACAATCTTAGAGAGATGGTATAAAGTGAAAAAGTAAAAAAAATAGGGTATATATAGGCGTGCAAGGTTGCGCCTAATTGGGGTATGACCAGTCATGTCTAGTTTAGGTGTGTTCCATGCATGTGTGGTGTCTTATTTGGGCTCGACTGATCACGTCCATTTTATTTTGGATGTGACTGAATACAATATATCTGTAAATTAATTCCAAACTATTATCCATTCATAATTAGTTATTAAAATAATCCTATTTTAATTTTTTTGCCGCTCAAAATCCTCAAAATTCTATTTCTTTATTTTTTTTGTCTATAATGTATGATTTAAAGGGGATATCCTCTGCTCTTGTGATCTTTTGAACTACCCAATTCCTTGCATACTCCAATCATTTGAGGTATTCCCAACCAGTTAGTAAGAATTCTTAAAACGAAGAGAATTGCTAGAGTCAAATTAACACTTTTAACAGTCTGTTTCCTAACGATTTCCTAAATATAGCTTGTATGTGATGGCCCAAATACAAATAACCCAGCTTGAGGATAAGTACATGATGTAGGGCCATGCACCAGAGGACAAAGCTCCCCATACCTCAACACAAAAAGAGAGTTTGACCGTTAGAGAGAGAGCGAGAGAAAAGGGGAAAGGGGAGGATGGGGGAAGAGGAGTAAGCATAGTTACAACCATACTATGTTACTGATATTTTGAGTCTTTGGATAGGTAACACCTGGTACATTCCTTTAGTAATTTATTTTAGGGGAATGCTCCTCTCACTCTGCACCAGAGTAATTTTTTTCATGTTACAGAAAGAAACCACATAAAACCAACCATTAAAGGATAAAAAAAAATAAAAAATTGAATAAAATTTTCAAAGTGAGATAACATGATATAATAATTAACTCATATAAAATGAGAATAATATTTCTCTTTATTTGAAGGTATATACAAATTTACAACATTACAACCATTCCGTTAAAGGTATGCAAATGATTAAAATTTGAACAGCTTACAGATATGACAGTCACCATTTTTAAATCGAGTTTTGTCACTAGGGTATCGAGTTCACGGTGAACTATTTAAGAAACAAAATATTTATGGACAGAATTTTATACTATTCGTATATGATTTTTATTCATATCCACAGCTTATAATATATTGTCACGTATAGGATTCACAGTGATCCCTACTCTATTAACACAACTCTTAAACTGAACATTCCTAATGTCAAGCAAATTTAAAATTTTATACAGTACACCATAGCGTCAAGACTCAGGCAACAGGAGCTTTGCAGCAGACGTCAAAAATATCATCTAAGGGGGCATGGTCACCAGTCCCTTCGTCTTTCCTTGCATATAATAGCTCCTTTCCTCTAAACACAAACATCCCTCCCTGACAAAAACATAATTGATCAATTTAGAGAATGCATGTCGTAAAGTAATATTATGTTTGTTTTCATCCTTTTGCTATCAGATTAATATATGAAACCTGCTGCAACACGCCACTTCTATCATCTGGAGTGGCTTCAATTGTATAGTTCTTGACAGCTTTCTGCAGAGAATCAAATCTTGAAAGCACCTTTGCCTGTAATATCAATTTTAAGGTTTAAAAACCATATATTAATCAGCATACAAAATTGCAATACACGTAATATATTATATATATACAATTCAGAAAAGTCAGTTAAGCTTACACTGGCTGGATTGAAGAATGTTCGGCCAAAACCATAGTATAGGTTCAAAATATTATATGCCTGAAAGAAGGCAAAGTTGGTTAATATACACGTTTACTAGAAGATCAATTATAGTAGACGAATATTCAATTTGCTACCCACATCTTACCTTGCGGTCAGGATCAGCATAAAGGCAATCCATTGGAAATGGTAGCTGAACATACAATATCAAGTCAAAAATAAAATATCAGTTTTGACATCAAGAACAAGTGCATACCAGTATTATACAAATAATTATTTTCATGAAAAGTCTTCAGAATTCCGATATGTTAAAGAATTGAGATCCAGATTCTATGCCTGATCAAGATCACAATGACCATTCATGCTGCTATCCTCGAGCTAATTTGCGACATAAATGGTGAGCCTTAAACGAAATGGATTTAAACTTGACTGAATCACAAACCATAGAGCCAAAAATATACTTCAGACAAAAAAATGAAAATAAATTTCGTAAGTATGAAACTAGATCTAAAAACCTATATTGAAAATTAGCATCTATTGATTCCAACCTGTCACCTAAAAGCAACCTTTCCAGATCTAATGCCACACACCAAAACTAGTAAGGGATGTCCTTAACAACTGTTAAGATAATGATTGTCTACAATTAACTCCAACAATCCCCCCAAAAAAAGACTTGTCTCTTGCTTTATTTTCAGAGGTTACAACCTTTTTTTTCTTTACAATCACTTTGTTTTGATTCAACTATAAGAAAAACAGGTTATAAGTATTAAACCCCTCTTATTTTTCTGTTATTTTTTAAGGGACACGTTATACTTACAAACTTTTTTTTTTACAAACTATCTATCTTCTCCCAGAAGAACACTAAGTTTCACTATATTCTTCTGGGAAAGATAGTGTAATTTGTAAAAAATTGTCAAAATTTTTGTAAACGGATAGTTTCCCACTTGTTAAAGCATGTACTTTTCTACGAAAACACTGAAATGACAAAAGGTGGGCATAGAAATTACTCGTTCAGCAAGGATACGAGCTTTATTGGGAGTACCAACACCCACTGCAATGAGTTTGACACCAGCTGAATCAAACCTTGCTTTGGATTCTTTCAAGGCTGAAGCCAATTCCCAGCTTAGAGCAAGAGCACACAAGCCATAATTATAGAAAAAAACTATCGTTCAAAAACAAGTCTTGATTGATGACCAAAGTGAAAATCAGTTACCAGCATGGGCATCCAAAGTGCCTCAAGAGGGCCACCACAGCCATTCCCTGCAAAAATTAAGACTAAGTTACGCTATTGAAATCTCAAACATTGCATACCCAATGTTACGCTATTGAAAAGAACAGTTACACAATATAAGAGAACCCCACATTAACCAACACGTTAACTTGAATTGAAACCACAATCTAGGGTAAAAATATTAAAGAATAAAATTGTAAAGAACCTCATGATACATCACCCCAAAAGCTAGCTATAAGGGTACGCCCCCTCACGCAAGAGCCCTATTGGCTTGAAGCGTGGATTATGCAATCGGTGAGGATCGAACCTCAAGCTCTTATATCATGTAAAGAACCTTGGATACACCACCCAAAAGCTAGCTAAAATGGTGGGCAGCCTTATAAACTCCACATTAATTGTTCATCCAAACCGGTGTGGGACTATATATCTCTAACAAAAAAATAAGAAATTAGCTTGGAATATAAGAGAGTTATGATATGATGATAAAAATGAAAGCTTTTATATATGACTATAAGCTATGCTAACCTGGTTCTGATCCCAGAGATTTTTGAACATGACAGGCTCGCCGTTAGCGGTGAAAATGCTAACGTCACCGAGGTCCTCCGCGGTTCTGGGACTATACTGCGAACTCGAAGCTCTGGCGGAAATAAAACTGCGTTTTTGGGTGAAACCCTTTGTGCCCATCAATTTGGGGGAATACTTAATGGTAGCGGCGGGGATAGTGTGAGAATTTGGAGGTGATATACGAGGATGAAAAGAAGGTCGAAGAGATTGCAGTGTTGCCATGGCTTGTTGAATCCAATTCGAAAATCAAGATGAACACTAGAATAGAGGTATTGGAACTGTGGAAGACGCTGTTACTGAATATGGAACTGAGACTCGAAGATGTGCCGTCCCCGGAGCCACATAAATTATTATTTTAATAATGTGATTATATATTATTATAGGGAAAAAGTTACTTTACATAACTTTATCTGATGTTTGTCGAAACGAAATTATTTTGGGTTAAAAAATTAAAAAAATTAGAATGATAAAGACTATTAAAACCCTGAAATAAATTAAAATTACAAAAATAACATGATTTCCGTCTCAAAACAATGTCATTTTGATGAACATTAGATAAAGTTATCTAAATTAACTTTAGAAAAAATAAACTCATTATTATATTAGTAATACAAATAATTTAAGGAAAAAAAGATTCCGATGTTACTTTAGATAACTTTATCTAATATTCATCGAAATGATATCATTTTGGGTTGAAAAATTAAAAAATTAGAATGATAAAAACGATTATAACCCTGAAATAAGTTAAAATTACAAAAATACTATGATTTTCGTCCCAAAACGACGTCGTTTTGATGAACATTAGATAAAGTTATCTTAAGTAACATCAGAAAAAACAAACTCAAAATTTAAATTAATAATGAATTATGAATATGCACAATGTTATTAAAATGGGTCGGTCATTGACCCGATCGAGATACTCGATCACTGATTCACTCAGTGGTTCATAGATTTAACCGCATGACCCGGTAATTATATGAAATTTTATAATTTATATTAAAATTTATAAAGATACTCAAATATCTAAAAAAATGATAAAAATTTCAAATATTTTAATAAAAAAAATAAATCACATATTATTATCCAATAAAGAATCAAATAAAAATATAATGATCGTGATACGAGGCTTTAGGTTCAGTCAATGACATCTCTAACTATAAATTAAATCAAAAAAATTTGCATAGTGCATAATTGAGATAATATTAGTGTTGTAGGTACATAACTTATATAAGTCAATAAGTAAAAAAAATTCAAATATGTCCTTTATAATTTTTTTTGAAAATAAAAATTGGATTTTTTTTTACCGGACCGGGTCTCTGATTTTCATGAAAACTGACCGGGTTGCACCGATTATAATACATGGTCGATCCATTATTTTAATCGGACCAATTTACTGATTCCCAGATCGATCTGATTTTATTAACATTGAGTATAACTTCACCTTTAAATCTAGATAAAACAATGTGCACAAAGAAGAGCCCCAGTCAACTGTCTTCGTTTACCCGATTGAAATTCTAGATAAGGGTAGGTGAGGATATACATTAAAGTGCATATACTATGGATATGTTTGCGGGGATAGGTTATTTTATTTATTTTTATTTATTATTTTTAATATTGTTAGATCAAAATTTTAACTACCTATATTATTTCTCTCTCTTATTGAAATTCTGATTTAATGGTATTAAAAAGTGGTAAACAAACATAAGTAAAAAAAATGATAAATAGAACGGCCTATTCCCAAGCAAGCACGGACTCGTCCTTTTTTTGGATTTGTGTATGTCGGACACGTGTCCAACACGGACACGCTCCGACACACGTCCAATACGTTGTCAATATTTGGGGACACGCGGTCAACTCTCCGATACGTTTTTCGGACACGCAGATAACTTTTTTGGACACGCGGTCAACGCTCGGACACGTTATTTCTTAATCTTAATCTTATTTTATTAACTAAATATTAAAAGAAATTATAAATTAATTTTTTTTCTATTATGAAATTTGCCATGAGAAATTAACAAAGTATGAAAAATTACTTTTATTTATAGGATTTTATAAGAATTATGTTGTAGGAAAAGTGATTGTGTTATGTTATAGAGATTCGTTTTGCGTGCCCGAGTTTTTTTTTTTTTTTGCTGCGGGCCCCACAAAATGTTGTGAGTGTAGGAAAATTTTTGTGGTCATGTTAAATGATAGATGATAAACCCTTATTTATATTTATGTTATGAAATTTAAAAATTTGATTGGTTATATGACTTATTTAGACCTTATATGTATTAAATATAAATTATATTATATATATTAAAATTTTTATTTAATATCAAATCGTGTCCCAACGTGTCAAAATATGACATTTTTTAGAATTAACGAGTCGGCGTGTCGTGTTGTGTCGTGTCCCGTATCCCGTGTCAGTGTCCGTACATCATAGCCTATTCCTATATTTGCATGCAGTCTTTAAAAAAAAGGTATTTTAAGTAATTTTAGAAGTTTTTTTTTAAAAAAAAGGCCTTACTATTTTATGTTTGGAAGAATTACTTTAAAAAGAAAATTAAAATAAAATAAAATATTTTAATTTTTTAGAAATTAAGAATGTTAGCTTTAAAAAGCATTATTAACTTTTGTGTGGTTTAAATTATTAACTTTTTTCTTTGATGTTGACATTCAAATACATAATAATTGATGAGCATATTTTAAAAAAAAAATTATAAAAAATCCATCCAAACAAAATCAAATCATAATAAGGCATATATTATATGGTTGGAATAAGTAATGAAAGAAACTTTTTCCGATTGTATACATCATCATGTTAGGTAACAGAGTGTCATGCAGTTAAAATAGAGTTGAGACGAACCAGAGTCTCAAGACACTGCTAACCACACAATTGGCGAAGTAAGTGTAAACCAGTGGGAGTCTCTCAGTTTTATGCAACGGTGACTAATTAAATAACCACTCACTTTCCTAGGTACCAATTATGTAATTAACTTTACTTGATTCCACCGATCAGGATAGCAACAAATACGCCAGTTGAAGTGACACATAAGATTTACGTGGAAAACCTAATTTGGGAAGAATCACGGGCAAGATCAAAGAAAATTTTTACTATGTGGAAGAAATTACATCATCCCTCTAAATACAAGGTGAGACCAATATCAATCTCTCTTATACTAGGAGATCTCACCTCACTCAAAGTAACACTCAAGACATACTCGATGTTTATCTCTCTAAGCGGGTATGTTAAACACTCTTGAATTGGGATGTTTTTGGGATGCTTGAAAGAATGGTCGAAACAATGAGCAACACTACTTATTTATAAGAAATTTTCTCCGTGTTGCAACCACTTAACGTTCTTCTACTTTCTGAAACTTCAATAATAATGCATGTGATACATGCATCGTCCAGCCACTAAAGAAATAATAGCAAGCACATGAAAATCAAGGCAGTCAATAAAAAATTATATTGTTGCAAAACTTCATCCATAAAAAGCCAAAACTCACCAAAATGGCTTTACATTTTTAAGCAATCTCCCACTTAGAGTCATCTTTGGTGAGTTTTCAAAATCTTTCTTCAATTTCTAGTTCCATGCCGCTTATGTTTCTGATAGACCATAGGCGAATTGACACCATATGAACTTGTTAGCATTGATTGGTTTTGTCATGACATCTGCCAGGTTATCTTTAGTGTGTATTTTCTGCATACCCACACTCCCTTCCTTTACTACTTCTTTGACAAAGTGATATTGAACTCCTGTGTGCTTTGTCCTGGAATGAAAGGTCGGATTCCTTGTAATGTGCAAGGCACTCTGACTGTTACAATACACAATAACTGACTGTTGTTTGTGCCGGAGGTCCTCTATTAACCTTTGAATTCAAATTGTCTCCTTGCAAGCCTAAGCAGCTTCCATATATTCAGCTTCTGTAGTAGAGAGAGTTACCATAGTCTGTAATTTGGATAACCAGCTTACTACTCCCCCTGCAAGTGTAAACAGATAGCCTGCAGTAAATTTTCTTTTATTAAGATCACCTGCAAAGTCTGAATGAACATATCCTCTGACAATAAACTCTGATCCTCCATGGCATAATGCAATATTTGAGGTTTCTTTTAAGTATCTCAAGATGCTCTTAATAGCATCCCAATTCTCTCTCCTAGGATTTGCCATGAATCAATTGACCATACCAACTTCTTGAGCAATATCTAGTCTCGTACAAATCATTGCATACATGAGGCTTCCCACTGCTGATGCATACCGTACTCGAGACATTTCCATCCTCTCCGCTTCATTGCTAGGACACGTAAATGAGGTAAAAAATAAATGTAGCTCACATAACAAGAACTACTCTGATAGTTGTAAGTCTGACAACTGGAGAAAACATCTCATTAAAATCAATACCTTCCTTTTGAGCATATCCTTATACCACCATTCTTGCACGATATCGCTCCACCTGATCGTTGTCGTCTAGTTGGATCTTATAGACCCATTTGTCACCAATGGCTTTTCGATCTTCTGGAAGTGCAACAAGTTCCCATGTCTTGTTTCTATGTAGGGCTTATCTAGATTACTCAAGGTTTCATGAATCGTTGATGGTTCTCCTTCTTCTGTAAGAAGACAATATGCATCATGGCTCGCCATAACATAGTCTGGGTGCCACGATGGTGCTCTTACTTGGCGCATCGATCGTCGAACTTCTGCATCATCAGCCTTAGTAGGTTCTTGTTCTTCGTGCTCTAGCACAACTTCACAGGAATCATCTTCTTTGTTATTCTCATCTATCTCAACTATAGCAATCTCATTAAAAGTGTTGTCATTTTCTGGTTCTCTTTGCCGTTCATTTTTTGTAAATAGTATATCTCTACCGACTACAACATTGCGGGTAGTGGGATCCCACAGGTGATACCCCTTAACACCGTCAGCATAGCCCAAGAATATACATTTCCTGGATTTCAGATCTAGCTTGGTTCTTTCTTGGGAGTTGTTCATCATATATGTAGGACATCCGAACACATGTAGAGAAGAATAATTTGGTGTCTTACCATGCCACATCTCCATTGGTGTCTTCAACCCAATTGCTATTGTGGTGACCATTTTATCACGTAACAAGCGATCTTGACTGCTTCTACCCAGAATGACCTGGCTAAACCTGCAGTTCTCAACGTAGCTTTTTTTCTTTCAAGAAGAGTTCCGTTCATCCACTCCACTACACAATTTTGTTGAGGGGTATACGCAGTTGTGAATTGCCTTTTAATACCATATTTCTTGCAAAATGAAATAAATTCACCATCTGTATATTCTGCTTCGTTGTCCATCCTCAAGCACTTGATCTTTCTCCCAGATTCAAGTTATACTTCTGCTTTGAAGTCTTTGAAGGTTTGAAACACATCCGACTTCTTCTTAATTGGGTACACCCATAATCTCCTGGTTTAGTCATCAATGAATGATACAAAATATTTTGCTCATCTTAGGGACATTTCTGGTGACTCCCACACATCAGAATGAATCAAGTCTATGTGTTTTCTCCTAGCAGTTGACGTAGCAAACTTCAATATACTCGTCTTACTTATAATAGAGTGCTCACAGAAAGGTAAGTTTATCGACTTAAGCCCATGAAGAAGATTACGCTATGGAAGAATCTTCAATCCTCTTTCTAACATGTGGCCTAGTTTGAGATGCCACATTTTCGTTAATTCTTCTTGACTGGCTGAAGCTATAAATATGTCTGCTTTTTGCAATGTATCTGCCATAAGCATGTAGAGATTCAATGTCATCTTTTATGCTTTCATCACCATAAGAGCGCCTTTCACAACCTTCAAGATCCCTCCTTCAATATGCGTCTTGCACCCAAGGTCTTCTAATTGTCCAATAGACATTAGATTCTTTTTTAATCCCTTCACATGTCGTACCCCTTGAACTGTGCAAACAGTATCTTCATACATTTTTATCTTGACAGTACCAATTCCGAAAATCTCTACGGCATGATCATTTCTCATGTAAACAGATCCTTCAGAGATAGGTTCATAAGTGCAAAACCAGTCTCGTCGTGGAGTCATGTGCCATGTTGCTCCCGAATCCACTATCGAAGCATCAATGAGCTCTTTTCCTCCTTTAGAACTGATTGATGCTTTGCTATATAAAATTTCTCCTTCACTAGAGGTACTAGAAACACATCCTTGAAAGGTGCTTCCTTCATTAGCCTTCTCCATACTCTTCTTATTACTCCAACTATCTTTCTTGAAGTGTCCTTTCTTTTCGCATTGATAGCATTTTACATTCTTCCGTCTTCTTGACTTTGATCTACTCTGATGTTGACTCCCACTCGAGCCACGTTCCACTGATCTTCCTGTCGTTATCGTCAGAGCTTTTGCTTGCTTTGAGTTTTCCAATCTGTCATCTTTATTCTTCTGTCTGGATTCTTCTTCAAGAATTGCAGCAGTGGTATCATTGAATGACAGGTTGTTTATTAACCCTTTATTTGCTATGTTGGTGATGAGCTGATCATATGAATCAGGTAGACTTTGGAGTAGAAGCTCGACACGTTCACTTTCTTCAACATTGTGATCTAATGCTTTAAGTTGAGAAAACAACGTGTTCAGATTGTTGATGTGGTTTGTTACCGTAGTGGACTCACTCATTCGAAGAGTATAAAGTCTTCTCTTCAAGAATATCTTATTGTGAAGTGATTTGACCTCGTACAATTTGGTGAGCACATCCCAAATTTCCATTGTCGTCTTCTTTTCAGCAACACTTGACAACAATGAATCCGCCATTACTAGGTGCAAATTGGCAACAGTGTTGTTATCAATTTCTTTCAACTTTTCATCGATCATCTCTGCAGGTCTACCTTCAATTGTAGCTAAGCAATTATCCTTCCTTAGGATAGCCTTCATCTCCACCTTCCATAGAGAGAAACTACTCCCATTAAACTTCTCAATCTCAAATCTTGTCGCCATGATGTTGACAATACTCTGAATAGCAACTACACCGGATCACGCTATTTCACAGTAAATAGTAACCATAACAGCACCACAACGTGACTAGTAACTTGTAACCGAACAACTCTGATACTACTGATAAGTAATAAAGTATCATGCAATTAAAATAGACTTGAGACTTTGGTTCGTCTGAACTCTAATTTAACTACATGGTGCTCTATTACCTAACACATGACCCATTATTTATTATGACATTAAGCATAGATATATGAATACAACTACTTTTTTAATAGTATTGTGTTTAAATTTGATATATTTACTAAGTGTTTTATAAGAGTTATGTTGTAGGAAAAATGATTGTGTTATGTTATAGTGATTCGTCTTGCGTGACAGAGTTTTTTTTTTTTTCTGCGGGCCCTACAAAATGTTGTGAGAGTAGGAAATTTTTTATAGTCATGTTAAATGATAGATGATAAACCTATTTACTAATGAGGGATAACTCATATAGTAAGTAAGTTTGATCTCGGGAGTTGAGATAATTTTATAATGTCAAATATTCAGCTCCCCACAAAGTACGTGTGGAGAGACGAAAGTCTCATTATTTAGAATGAGTATTAGTTTTACACTTAAAAGTGTGAAATAAAGGTCTTATAATTAAGAGGAGAGATATTCTTACTACCAAATTTTTTCACTACCAATTTACTACCTATCTAATCACCATTGGATCAACATTTTCTCTCTCTTCATAAATTTTTTAGTATTCTCTCTCTTTGATCCAATGATAATTAGATTGGTAGTAAGTTAGTAGTGGAAAATTTTGGTAGTCAAAATATCCTCCCTCTATAATTAATACCCAAAAAAATATAGATATAATATCAAGTATAAGAATTATTACATTATTATCTGATAATATGAACACATCATTCTTTTATGAGAATACGTAAACACACTATAAAAAAAAGTCAGACTTTGAAGATAATGTCAATAATAGTTAATTTCTTCAATGATTCAACTGTAAATAATTGAATCATGTACAGTGTAATAAAAGAATCAAAATCAAAATTAATATTTTTTTAATATCCAAGAAAAACCAAAAAAAAAGAATCAAAATTAAATAAATCTTTCTTGTTTTTAATCCTTACTGTGTGGACGGTACCCCTCATTATAGGAAAAAAATTTGGACGCTTAAATTGTTCAATAACTGTTTATGGACATTTAATTTCATCAATTTAATCATTGAATTAAGGATTAATTTAGTGATAAGAGATTTAGATAGTTTGCATTATAAGTTCATATCTCAGTTCCACCATTATATCCCAAAAAAAATTCATTAACTAGATCAAATTTAACTGTCATACAATTTAAAAACTAATTGAGTTACAAATCTCATACAGTCTCGACCATTGAATTAAAAATTTCATTAAGTGGAATTTGTATGGCTTGTGTTGTTGTAGTGAATGAAACTCTTTTCCCATCCAATAATAACAAATGTTATTGGTGTTTTAATTTGTCTGTTTCCAAATTTAAATGGAACACTGCCCTACCATACCAAATAAAGAATACACACCAATTTCTTTGACTAGCTTATCCATCTCTTCTTACTAACATCCTTTCTTACACTTTACTCCAAAATATTGTCTACCATTCAACACTTTATCATTTTCATTAGGTAATAAGTTATTCTCATTCCCCCACCCAGAAAAGATCCCTAACTCATACTTTTAGTTTGGACGATGCTTGGAAACTACCGAACAATCCTTTTCATTGTTTACAATGTGTTCTTTGACAAAACCATCAGTGAATCAATCATCTTCGGAAATCCTTGTCCATTTTTATTCCTAATGATGTAAAATAAATTTGATTTCAAAGTTGCATGATTGTGCAGTTGACTACCAATAGCGACAACAACTTCAAATGTCTTCAAGCAGCTGTTTGAGCTAAAATTAATATTACATTAGTAGAGATACATAGCTAAAACTAAAATTAACATTTCCAAAAAGGCTTAACACTAACTTAGCATCGAATTGTTAGTGCTGCTTGTTTTCCACACGTAGGAAAGAAGCTGTAAATTCTAAGAAAGTGACCTAAGGGGAAGACATATGGAACCGTTTATCATCTTCAAATTTAATATGATAGTACTATTTGACATTTCAAACGACACCATGGGACTAGGTGCATATGGCGGAAACATGACGGTTGACATGTCAGTTATTCAATACATCACCCGTTCCACCTACCCATTAATCAATAATTGATTTGTCATTGCAACTTGCAAATAATATAAAAAGTAGAATATCATTTGTAGGGAACTGAGCATGTGAGGGTATGATTAGGGGTGTAAATATAGGTTTTGATACGCGGGTTGACTCGCGACACGACATGAAAATTCTTGTTCGGGTTGACTCACAAAAAAAATTCGTGTCGTATTCGTGTTGGAAAAAATGACACGTAAAAAATTCGTGTCCTGTTCGTGTTGATGAATTCGTGTTCGTGTTGACCCATTCTTTTTTAATTATTTTATTTTAATTTATTATTATTATTATTTTAATTTCGATCGATTTTTTTAATTTTTTTGTCAATCACCGTTTTGACCCCTATTTTGCGTGTTATTATTCGTGTCGTGTCATGTGACCCGCAAAAAATTTGTGTCGTGTCAGTGTTGAAGATTTTGACACGAATAAAAATTCACGTCATGTTCGTGTTTAGGTATTCGTATCGTGTCAACCCATTTTAACACCCGCAGCATCATGTGTTCGATTTTCTCTCCTTATCTCTTAAATTATCACAATTGTGGAAAATTAAAACCACGGGACCAATTTATTTTTTCTTTGCTTTCATGATCTGCTTCCTTTAATTCATTTAAAAGCAATAACCAGCTTTCTCTTCACGTTCTATTTGCTTGTCTTTTAGATATCATTAGCCGTTAGGGAATACAAACTACATGAAAATAGCTTTAAAGCCTCATCCTCTACCTCCTCCTCCAAAATTTGATCCATCTTTCTTATTTTATCGGTCATGCTAAGATGAGTCACAGAAAGTCTCATTCACAGGGAAGCATACCCTTTTCATGGGAGGATAAGCCTGGGGTTTGTAAGACCCCCAACAATGAGTGTCCTCTAAACATGGGATCATTACAAGCCATCAATAAAAAATCATCTTCCATTTTACCACCAACACCACCACCACTTCCTTGCCATTTGGACAGCTCAAGGATGAATCTGGAAATTCAGGACAAGATTCCTCTGCCTCCATGTCTATCACAACCTCCTCGTAGAAGCACTTCTGGGAAGGGATTCAGAACTCAGGAAGATCCTTTTCTCTTAGCTTTCAAGGAGTGTACTAAAAGTGAGAAAATTTGCAACTTGCCCGGAAAGAACAAAAAGGGTGATGGATCTAATTTTAGTTTAAGGAGAAGCAAATCTATTTTCTCATGTAAAAGTACCAGTGATGTAAAGGATGATAGTTATATTAAGCTATCGCAGCTCCCTCGTATTCCCGCAGGTAGAAATCGCTCCTTAATATTAGATGAACAAAAACGAGGATTCAACTATGAATCATGGCATTGGCAATAATCTCTTGTCTTCAATTTTTTTTCTTTCTGCTTCTCAACTAGTTGTATCTTACACTTTATTATAGTTCTTTGATTGTATTAAGTAGTAATATATCTGATCCAGAATATGTTCCCTTTGTATCAAAAAGAATATGTTATTTTCTCCTCTTTTATTTTCTTTGGGGACTATTGCGTTGCTGAAGAGAGTAGGGAAGGGTTGATGACAGGATAAAGAACCATTTTAAAGTTTCTTGACAAAAGAATTATTTTGTTAAAGTTGATTGTATAACTTTTTGCAAAGTAATGAAGTCAAACATGTCAGTTGATGGGACTAGTCCCCTCATTGATACTGACGGGACTCGTGCTAGGTAAACGTCACGTAGGCAGTTCAATTACCGTAAAGTTTCAAAAGACCATAACTTGTGACTCGGATATCCAAATCAGATGATTTTTTTTTATTTCACATAACTTTTCGAGATCTACGCAATGACAACTTATTTCACATATTTTATCTCCCACAAACATAGTTTGAATTTACGAATCTTTATCCATAATATCTTCAAACTATGTTTGTGGGAGATAAAATATGTGAAATAAGTTATCATTGCGTAGATCTCGAAAAGTTATGTGAAATAAAAAAATTCATCTGATTTGGATATCCGAGTCACAAGTTATGGCCTTCTGAAGCTTTACGGTAATTGGACTACCTACGTGGCGCTGACGTGGCACGAGTCCCATTAGTATCAGTGACGGGACTAATCCCATCAGTATAGGTGACATGTTTGATTGCGTTACTTCAGAAAAACTTATCTAATCAACTTTAACCAGATAATTCTTTTGTACCAAAATTTTAAAATATAGGCAGTTAACATTTGGACAAATAATAATCTATATGATGCATTTTTATGTGCACTTTTTTGGGGAATTGAATGGTTTCGGTCATACTATTCACTCTTAAACGAGTAGAAAACTCTAACTCGACTAACAGCCAATCCAAGTTATTAAAAAATAAAGTATAGGCAGACACACTACTATTTTAATGTTGACTAAGGTGGAATTTAGTCGTCACTCATTTGAGTTTGAGTTCTGGTACTTATAATCTTTTTCTTTTTTTCTTCTTAAAGATATAATAGGTCTTTATAGTTTCAGAGAACCAGCTGTATAAGTCTTTATAGTTTAAGAGAATGAACAATTTTTCTAAAGAGAGAGAGAGAGAGAGAGAGAGAGAGAACGAGCTATATATAGGTCCTTAGTTATATAAGTTGATCAGTTAAACTAAAGGTTAATATTTATGAAAAATTAAGATTATTATTCAGTAGGAGGTAAACTTAATGGAATCAAAATTATATCGATTAAAACCAAATAACAAAAATTTAAAAACTGGTAGCCAATGATAAGGATAAAAAATTAAAATAAAAAAGTATAGAAATTAATATATATATATATATATATATATATATATATATATATATATATATATATATATATATATATATAGACAGGATATTCTTACACCGGTGTAAGAGTTAGAAGTCTTACACTCAATCTTGACCATTGATCCACTTGTATCCAATTGCTCACATTACTAAAAAATTAGAGCCCTTATATTTGAGCCCTTATATTTGTAAGCATGTGACACAATTAATCTTTTTTTATCTAATGACTATCAGATGAAGTGTCAAATTTCAAATTTGACACTGGTGTCAAAGGATCCTATCTTATATATATATATATATATATATATATATATATATATATATATATATATATATATATATATATATATATATAGGGACATGATCAATTTATACTGGTGTAAGAATAATAAATCTTACATCAAATCTTAACCTTATTAATCTTACCTCAGGTAAGATGATCCTGCCCCATATATATATATATATATATATATATATATATATATATATATATATATATATATATATATATATATATATATATATATATATATATATATATATATATATATATATATATATATATATATATATATATATATATATATATATATATATATATATATATATATATATATATATATATATATATATATATATATACACGCACCAAAATATAAAACAGTGAAACCGAGACAAATTTAGTATTAACTTTAAAGTTATTTATATAGCGACAATTATATAAATTCTTAGTTGAATTTAAATTTTATGGATGTATTTCCAAACATGTGGATGAACATGATTTTGTTTTTGGGTACAAATCAATGTTAAAAGAATTTATAGGAGTGTAAGAGAATAATATAAATTATTAAAAATGTCTTTACCCAACTACTTAAGTTTTGAGTTGAATTGGTTCTTTATATTATATCAGAGCTTTCTTGATCACAAAATCACGAGTTCAATCTTCAATTGGATTTTGTGTAATATCCACGCTTCAAGTTCAAAGCTATATTGTGTTAGAGGGTGCGTTAAAGAATAATATAAATTATTAAAAAGATTCTCCAAAAATTGGGATTGTGCAATATCCACGCTTCAAATCCAAAACCTCTTGCGTTAGGGGTGTATAATATAAACTATTAAAAAGATCATCACACTAAATGATTTATATAAAAAAATAAAAATGTCAAACCGGGTTGAACCGAAATTTCAATTTTGAATTTTTTAATAAAATGTTTTAAAAATAAAAGGTTCCAATGGGATTTGAATCAGGAGAGAAAATCCCAGTGGTGATTCATTTACCGGTTTCTATTTATTTTACAACAACTATTTTACTTATTTTATGTTAAAATATAATTTTAATTAAATGATTGAAGCAATGATTTATTTACCCAATACTTTCACGAGTTGAATTAATAAAGTTTGAATCTCTATTAGTTGATAACCGACACTAGATGATTTATATATAAAAAAAAAAAAACTGGGTTCAACCGAAATTTTAATTTTGAATATTTTAATAAAATGTTTTAAAATAAAAGGTTCCACTGGGATTTGAACAAGGAGAGAAAATCCCACTGGGGATCCATTTACCACTATTCTAAGTTTCTGTTTATTTTACAACAATTATTTTACTTGTTTTATGTTAAAATATAATTTTAATTTAAATGATTGAAGCAGTGACTTATTGACCCAACAGTTTCCTTTTGCATAGGCTTCTTGAGAGATGAAAATCCCGAATTTATTTTGTCTAACCTCCAAACCAAGAAAGTATCTCATTAGACCGAGATCTGTTATCTCGAACTACTTCATCATTTTCTTCTTAAAATCTTGAATCATTCCTTCATCATTACCCAAGAAAACCAGATCATATAGGGTTTATATCTATCATTTAACATGACCACAGAAATTTTCCTACACACACAACATTTTGTGAGGCCCGCAGCAAAAAAAAAAAATTCTGGCATGCAAAATGAATCTCTATAATATAACACAATCATTTTTTCTACAACATAATTCTTATAAAACCCATAAACTATATCATAACGTGTCAAAATTTAACATTTTTTTAAATTAACTTGTCGGCGTGTCGTATCGTGCCGTGTTCTATGTCCGTGTCCGTGTATCATGGCCCAACACTTTCATGAGTTGTTAATCGGTTCAATTTTAATAATATTAAAATGATGACACTAAGAATTGAATTTATAACCTCACAAAGTATCTAAATTCTTCACCACTAAATCAATTCTAATAGCTTAAAAAAATCACTAACATTTCTTTTATATTTAATTATATATTATATCATTTAATGAGCGAAATTTTATTTAAATTATTAATATAACATTAAATGATAGTGTAAAATTTTTACACTAATGGTGGCCTTAAATTCTTATTAGATTATTTATATGAATATATTAGAATGTATTTTTTTTTAGAATATATTAGAATGTAATTTACTGTAACTAAAAGATGCATGAGTTTTGTTTTGTGCATTTCTTTAGGTAGATGTTTTTTGTATTTTTAAATAAATAAAGAATTTCTTATCATTATGGATCAAAATAGTCTAAACTTTTTTCTTTCAACGAATTATCATTTAATATTTCTCTGTGAAAATACTTAATTATTCTCGGAAGTATTGAGAAAAAAATACAACAACAATACTTCTCAGTTTGATGAGTAAAAGAAATATAGAGACAATAATAGTTAACGTGGAAGTGTTAGAATAATAAATATTGTAAAAGTAATTCAATATACACATAAAGAATTATATTTCATAAGTTCAATTATAGACTTATATTCGCATTATATGAAATATGAAAGGATAATCAGCCAGCATAAATTAACAAGAAAAAAGTATCCAAGGAAACGATAAATAATGCTTTACATAATTTTTTAAAATAAATTTGTTAGCTATAAATTTGGGTAAGTTTAGTTACTGATTAATTGCCTGTTTGGATCATCTTTTTTTCTTTTCAACTAGAAGCTACTTATAAGCATAATCTAGGCCAAACAAATTTCGGGAAAAGCTCCTATAACGAAAATCTCTTTTTATATAATATAGAAAAAAAGTGAAAAACTAAAAATTCCTAAGAAGAGCTTTTTTTAAGCTCTTATCTATTTTTCTTGAATTGCGTGTTTTTTTTTAAATGAAGAGTGATAAAGATAGAGAGAAATAATTTTCTTGGAATATGTGGTTTTAAGTAATTTTTAAGCTAAAATTTTTATGTAATTTCCAAACAATTCTTAGCTTCTTTTTTTAACTTTATCTTATAAATAACTTCTAACTAGCTTACAAAAAAAAAAAAAAAAAACTTCCAACTTAAAAATAAGAGAATACAAACAGGCTCTAAAAGTTGCAAAACGTCTAAAAAAAGAAAAAGGTACCAAATACAAAAACTCTAATGTACAAGGACCAGTTGATCGAAGTTATTTTGGGCCTACATGGAACATCACTCTTTTTTGTGTTAGAATAACAATGCTTAAAGCCCAACTATATAAACGGGACCAAAAGCTAAATTTAACAGCTTAAACCTGGGCCTACTCCTTAATGTTGTCGATATAGGTATGATTATCGAACCCCTGACAAATGAGATTATTTATTGTGGTCCAGGATCACCTTTCTTTTGGTGGTCTCTTAGTGTAAATGAAAAGGTAAAAGTGAAAAAGAAAAAAAATAATAGGAGTAAAAAAGAAAAGAAAAAATTGATTTTATGAGAGAGAGCACGAGATTATTGAGTGGTCCTGGAGCACAAAAAATATTTCCCTCACAAATATTATATACGTGAATTAGATGTGACTAATTAACAATATATTATGAGTTAGGTATAGTACGGAATGGACATCTTAAAGGTGTTTAACATAAAATAAGAAAAAATACTAAAAAAATGACATTCATGTTTGTAACTAATATAAGAAAATCTATTATTCATGATTCAGTGATGTCGCGTTTGTTTTTATACGAATATAAGATTGAATAGTTTAATTTTAATGGTCTTAAATTTAATTAATGACTCTATGAAAATAGTTTGCTAGCCAGAGTTGTGATAACTCATTAGAATCTTCCAATTTATATAAAAACTAGAAAAAGAATTTACTAAAAAATTACAAAATTAGAAAGTGTACTTATATATTGTATTGAAGATATTTAAGTAATTTATTTTGAATTCTTTAGGCTCAAATCTCACTAGAAATAGGTGGAACATTAATTTTTAATTAAAAAATCTACTCATAAACAAATAATTATCAAAATAAAAACTTTAACTGTTTAAATGAGATTTTGGTTTCTTTGATTTTTTATTCATTTAGATTTTAGTTATATTAATTTAACGGTTTAAATAAGATTTGATTTTTTATTCATTTAAATTTTGGTTCTAATAATTTATTTTTATGAATATTGGTTTTCGTATTTTAACCAATTCATTTGAACTAATATCTTAATAAATATAAATTATAGATTTAAACCCAAAAAAAAAAAGGAAATTACAGAAACTGAAACTCAAGGGAGTAAAAAAAATATAGACACCGACACTTTATCCATGGAGACCAAAGACCAAATAGGTATAAAATAATACGGAGCGTACTTTTATTTAAACCAAACTTATTCATTTGATAAATCACTCACCGTATGAGACGAAGGAAATCCTCCTAAACAGCTTTACCCATGCATAATTGTAAAGGGACGGTTATTTAAATTCGAATCCATAATCTTTTAATTATGAAAAAATAGTTTTACCACCGCTTCGGTTTGTCCTCTTTTAATTTTATTCCTTTGATATATATAAAAAAAAAATCTAAATTTTCACATAATCATGAAAAACGCAAGTGGGTTTTGTTTAAGAAATAAATAAAAAAAGTTAACTTTGAAATAAGAAGTATGATCAATCCCTAACCATATCTTACCATGGCAAGAATTCAAATCCAAAAGAGTAAATGTAAAGAATGTGAGGAATGATATTCTTACTACTAAAATTTTCTACTACTAGCTTACTACCTATCTAATAACCATTGAATCAATGAGAGAGAATGCTAAAAAGTTTTTGAAAAAAGAGAAAATGTTGATCCAATGGTGAGTAGATAGGTAGTGAGTTGTTTGTAGAAGATTTTGGTAGTAAGAATATCCCTCCTCAAAGAATTTTACGTTTTCTTTTCACATTGCAGTCTCTTATGTTAGGAAGACATTAATTACTTAACAGGAACTATGCGGTTAATTAGATCCGTAAATCTTTCATTAATAAAAAGAAGGGAACAAGGAAAATGCTCCAAACTGAGGAGCCAATGAGGGTGAGATTTATACAGTTTGAAATTCAGCATCTAGTAGATCCGAACATGAGTGTAAGTGTAATCTTGTCAATTTTCTCCGGATGCAATTTAAAATAAGATATACAACATGCCTTTTAAGATGTCGGAATTGCATTGTTTAACTTGAATAATGATTGTAGACTCTAGGTATTAATTCTCAAAGGCTTAGCAATACTTTAGCATCTATGATATTTAGATAGGTAATCTTCAAATTTGAATGTCCCAAATTTTGCACCAATGATAGATAGCTTTCAATAGGATTAAGATGTAGACAATTAAGACAAGATAGTCCAATAGCTTTACATAAAGTTACAAGGAACAAGAAGTAAACTTTGCACTGATTTTCCAAGCTCTTCGTTGAGTAGATATCTATCTGTTCCTTAAGAATAGATCTTGTTTGACGATAAGATCTCAATAAGAATCATTAAAGCTAGTTCCTCAAATTAGGGAAGGGATGTCAAAACATTAAGGTATGACATAATGATTAAGGCACTTTCCTAGCTAGGGCGAGTGGCTCATTCATTTATAGATTTTATAGCCTTTTATAACACTTGCAAATATTTACTGTAGTATATATATTTCATGGTTTCCATATGAGTTGGTTCCATGACCTTTCATTCGTGGCTTCCAAACTTCACAAAGATATATGTAGAAATATAAATCTTATCACAAAAAAAAACTTTTATTTATTTATTTATGTTACTTAAATTTATTTGCTATTTTTAATTTTAATTTATGTTAAATATAATTTCGATAAAGGATTTTCTTTCCTTTGGCCTTATGTCGATCATATTTAATTTGTTTAGCTCCCCTGCTCTTACCCTTTGAGTCACAATCACTTGCTTTCATATATACTATGTGCTACTTCATGCTTATTTGATATCTCTTACTTTATTTTTTCTTTTGAACTAATTTATGCCTCTAATAGAGCATACTCCATGCCACAATCGATGAAGAAAGCGATGCTTTTGTGTTTATTAATCAACACTATCACTGTGATAGTCCTCTAATGACAAAGTGAACGACCAACTTTCGGGGTTAAATTACAGTAAAAATCCACGATAGTGAGCCATACAAAACCCACTTGACTGACTGATAGGGACATGTCCAATATTAGGCTTGAAAGTTGGGAAATATTTATTATGCTCCAGGATCACTCAATGATTTGGTGCTCCTTCTCACAATACTAATTTTTTCTTTTCTTTTTTATCCCTGCTATTTTTCTTCTTTTTCAATTTTATCCTCCTATTTATACTAAGGGACCACCTAACAAATGGTGGTCTCGGTCCACCATAAATTCTCTCTTAAAGTTGGCCTCCAACCTGTGATGCAGCGCCTCCGGGCCATCGTCTTTACTTAGAAATAATGTATCCGTATTAATGATTTCGGTATATATATATATTTTTCGCAATTAAACTAAGAGATTCATTTTTTCTGCACTTAACGTAGATAAGTTATTTATATTAAGTTTAAAATAATTTTATTTTGGGGACAGAAAATAAGATATTTGTGTAATTATAATTTAATTCAGAATTATAATAGTTTTTTCATTATAACTTTTTAATTTTTAAACTCAAAATAATGTTATTTTGAGATTGAATGTAGATACTTTATCTACAATCAATGTAAAAACATTAAAACCTTAAACTAGTACTCAAAGTAAACGATGTTATTTTGAAAATAAATGTAGATAATTTATCTACGCAAAAAACATTAAAACCTTAAACTAGTACTTAAAGTAAATTGTAAATTATTCATTAATTATTTGATAAATTTCTAACATGTATAATAAAAACAAACAACAAATAATAAACATATCATCTTAGGTATTGAACTGGTCCGTGAGTCTGAATGGCTTATGTGGGTCTCGTTTGGTATCTTTGCTCTTGGAAGTTGGAACGGTGGTTGATGGGGCAGAGAGGGAAAAGATCGTGGCAGAATATAAAGAATTATTTTAATCTAAAATATTAAGATATTGGGATTTATAAAAGTTACGTTGTAGGAAAAATGATTGTGTTATGTTATGGAGATTCGTTTTGTTAGTTTTTTTTTTCTTTGGCTTCAAAAGATGCGAACCCCACAAAATGTTGTGTGTAGGAAACTTTTTGTGGTTATGTTAAAAGACAAATGCAAACCCCTAGGATATTAGATGAAGGTCTTTTTAATGATTTATATTATTTTCTAACACATCCTTTCACGCAATAGCCCATTGGACTCGAAGCGTGGATATTACATAGGCCCAATGTTTTTGATTTTATCTTATGTTTATTAAATCCACAAGTGGGGGCGGTGGAGATCGAACTCGTAATCTTATGGTCACTAAAGCTCTGATACCATGTAAAGAACAAAGTCAACCCAAAACCTTGAGGTGTTGGAAGAAAACCTTTTTAATAGTTTATATTATTCTCTAACACATAGGACCACCACCAATGGGTTAAGGCAAGCCAAACGTAATAAGTGGGTTCCACACCATATTTCAACCGAAAGCCTTAAGATTTTGGGTTGTGACATCTGACATGGTATCGTTCGGACCTACTTAGTATGGTTGGCCTAGCTTAGCGCGTTGGTGGTGGTCCCCTACCAAGGGCTTCCTCTGGACCCGCCTAACAGTGATATCAGAGCCAGATTGAGCTCTAGCCTGATAATTAGCTAGGAGACTGGTTGAGTACTTTGGGCGTAGATACTCGGTTGAGAGAGAACATACCAATGATGAGTTTCACATTTGAGGGGGAGATTGTTGAAATATTTAAGCGTGATGAGTCTCACATGGTTGATAATGGGTTAAGTAAAGTGTATATAAGTGAGAGGATCCATAAACCTAATGCCTTAAGATTTTTGGTTGAAATATTGTGTCGAATCCACTTGTTATATTTGACGCAACTTTAACCCATTGATGATGGTCCCTGCCGCAATATTCCTATGGACCAACCGGACACTTCCATGGATAGATGTTTCTAGGGTACATAGATCCGGACTCTAGCCCAAGACTAACATTGGACCTAAGAGTAATCCAGAAGAGATACGGCATCTTTATTCGAATCATATCAACTTCCTTGAATGAATTTTTCTTTAGATGTTTTGTTAGTCTATTGTTATTTTCTTCTAAAGTTAAAGATGTATATTAAATAATGATAGTTCAGTTAGCGATAAGGAATTGAATAGGTGGGAGTGAGAACATGTCTTCTATCTTTCTCAATATCGTCCTTGGAAAATATTTAAAATTTTAATTTCGGGATCCACCTTGAATCAGATATATCGTGAAGTGATGAACCGATTGGAATATTTCTAATATATATATATATATTTTTAAGGTGATTATGGTAAAGTGAAATAAACTCTTTAATATACTGCGGAAAGAAAATATAATCATATTATTTTTCTTTAAAATATTTCATATCTCTATTGAAGTTGAGCTTTAAACCTCTTCTTAGAAGCCAAACGTGTATTTAGTGTCACAATTCTAGATTGGGTCATCAAAGATTTTTCATAGTTCTACATGGGTTTTCGTGCTGTCTTTGGTGAAAGACAGTGTCTAGGCCACAATGTAAATTGGAAGTGAAGAAAGTGAAGACGCAACCAAGCCAAGACAAAGATGGAGACACTCGTACTCTCAGAATATTGGTTTTGAGAGTTGTCCCAAAAATAAGATATTGCTTTTGAGAGTGATGGGTTGATGATTTGAAATGGGTGTAACCCGTACCTAACCCCAATGATCATGACATGCAGGCTTTATTCTTAATTTCTTATTGAAGGAGGTAGATGTTTTTGGCATCGCGTATTTATTTTAAATTTGATGATTGATATGAAAACTCTTTGGGTTTTCATTTAATAATAAGAATGGTTACAAAGATTTTTTAGGTTCATATTTTGCAGAAACAATTTTAAATAATGAATCCAAAGATTTTTTTTTTTTAGAAACCCGACTAAAATTATAGAAATTTCAATGATAAGTTTTACCATTAATTATAGACACGTTGGGAAAAAATATATTAAATACTCACTTGGTGCATTTACCATTAATTATGGACACGTTTGCAACATATTTATTATGGGAAAAGTGTTTGTCATTTTAAACGACACAACTTATATTCTTTCACTCTCACGAAGAGGTGAGACCCACATCCTTATATTTTTTTATCCAGTCTCTCTCCTCCTTTATCTATCTCTTTCTCTGACTTAAAAGGACACAACTTTACATCCTTTAAAATGATACACACTTCTCCCAGTTATTATTGTGTGCGTTTGCAACTTTGCATAGACTGTACACATTGACCAAACCGATCGATTTTTTTTTAAATGAAAATAATATATATATGGGTTTTATAAGAGTTATGCGGTAGGAAAAATGATTATGTAATGTTATAGAGTTTTGTTTATCATGCCTTAGTTTTTTTTTTTTTGCTTCAAATAGTGCGAGCTCCACAAAATATTGTGGGTGTAAGAAACTTTTTTGTATCATGTTAAATGATGAATGCAAATCCCTACATATATATAGGGAAATAGTTTTCTCATTTTACATGAGAAAATTTTCTCATGTTACTCTCACAATTAAAAGGTGGGACCCATTTTGACTTTTTTGTGGACCCCGCTCATGTTTGTGTGTGTAACATGAGAAAGTATTCTCATGTAAAACGAGAAAATCAATCCATATATATATATATATGCGGTAGGATCCTTTAATATCGGTATCAAATTTGAAGTTTGACACTTCATCTAAGAGTCGTTAGATCCAAAAAGATCAATGGTATCACATGCTACAAATCAGAGTCGTTGATCTTTTTTGATCTAACGACTCATACATGAGGTGTCAAACTTCAAATTTGACACCGATGTCAAAGGTTCCTGCCTATATACACACACATATATATATATGATAAAATCATTTCTGCAGCCGCTTTACGTACAACAACGACATATGTATGGTTATGATTCCCCGCATTTAATGCTTTCATCCTCTGTATGGTTATGATTCCCTGTATTTAATGCTTTCAAGTATATATATGACAAGTATTTGATTGTTGCACGTACATTAACTGCAGAAATGTAAACGCCCATATATATATATATATATATATATATGGAGAAAAAACATTTCTCAAGTAGCTTGAGATAAGGTTATCTCCGACCACCTCAAAACTACGTCATTTTATTTATTTATTTCCTTATATTAATTGATTCACGTTTGAATGATTATGATTTCTTTTTCTCTCTCTTCCTTTATCACCATTGATCCATCTTTGTACGGTTATGATTTAGTAGCCAGAGATAAAATTATCTCAAGTATCTCAAGCAGCTTGAGAAACGGTAAGCCCTATATATATATATATATATATATATATATATATATATATAGGGATTTGATCTTCTCATGTTGCGTGAGAACTCAATTCTCATGTTGTGACTCAACTAATGGTGGGCCCCACATTTATTAAAAAAAGAAAAAGAAAAGAAAAGCTTTGCACGCAAATCGAAGGGTCACAACATGAGAATTGAATTCTGATACAACATGAGAAAATATTTTCCCATATATATATATTGAGGTAGAATATTCATACTACTAAATTTTCTACTACCACTTCACTACCACTCTAATCACCATTGAATTCAAAAGTTATTTTTCTTTTCTCTCTCTTCATTTAACTTTTCCTCTAATCCAATGGTGATTGGAATGGTCATGAAGTAGTAGTAGAAAAAATTGGTAGTATGAATATCCTACCTCTTATATATTATAGGAAAAAATGAAAATTCAGTCACTGGACGGTCCAGTGCACTAAGTTCTCCCGCGAGAACACAGTTATAGTAAATATTATAACTATGTTCTCGCGGGAGAACTTAGTGCACTGGACCAAATTTTGTATCCAGTCACTGTACACTCACTAAACCCATATATATAACACTAGTTACCGTCCTTGTGAAAGTGCAATGACTAAAGACTAGGGCCGATTGAAGAATACATTTACACCTTTATATTTGCTGATATTTTGAGTACATCAATTAGGGGGACAATGGAATTAGCCTATGGAGAACTTCCATCCTAAATTATAAAGGAAAAATTATATATATGATATTCTTTTTTTTTCAATGTAATTCATACCATTCTTAGTTGTTAATTTCTTATACAATTTTTTAAAAACACTCCATAAGGAAAATGTTGAACTTCACCAATTTTATATTTACCAAATTCCACACAAACCGAAAGTGGCATACTTTAGAACTACTTTCGATTTTTATTATGTCAGTATAACTCATAATAGAGGAGATCACCCTTTATGACTTAAAAAATTACTTTTTTCTCCCGTATCAAAACATTTCACCTATATGTCCCTGTATACTCGAGTATGGATTCAGATACTCGAGCATTCTGGGTTTTTTGAACATATAACCGAGTATGAACCCACATACTTGAGTATGTGCTGTTCCACGTAATATGTTCGAGTATCTTGGTTCATACTTGTGTATACGTTCAAAAAGAAATTTACAAAATTTTTCCAATTAGTAGATCTCGAAAAATTAAATGGAATAAAAAAACACCTGATTTGGACGCCCGAGTCAAAAGTTATGGTCTTCCAAAGTTCTACTCTAAAATTTTCAAAATTTTGTAATGTCAATAGGTTTTGTGATCCCCACAAAGCTCCTCCTTAGGTTACTCAAGTCAAGTCCAATATATGACTATAGAAACTTGTTTGATCCAAAAAAAATCGCAGAAAAAAATTTAACCACTCAGGTGTCCGTATTTGACCATAAAATCTCGTGGAAAAAATTTAACATCATATTTTTTGGATCAAACGAGTTTCAGTAGTGATATACTTATAATATTGGACTTGACTCGGGTAACATGAGGATAAGTTTTGTGGGTATCACATAACCTATTGACATTACAAAATTTTGAAAATTTTAGAGTAAAATCTCAGAAGGCCATAACTTTTGACTCGGGAGTCCAAATCATATGCTTTTTTTATTTCACATAACTTTTTGAGAGCTACGCGTTTTAAAATTCTCATAATTTTTTTTTTGAACATATACTTGGGTATGCACCCATATAATCGAGTATATTGCATGGAACAACACATACTCGAGTATCTGGATCCATACTCGGGTATATGTTCGAAAAAACCCAAAATACTCGAGTATCTGGGTCCATACTCGGGTATATAGGAGCATATAGGTAAAATATTTAGAAATAAGTGCATAATGATAACTTTTATTGTAAAAAAGGGGAAAAGGTCAAAAAGCCTATGAAATTGGGTGTCAAATTTGATGATATAAGACTCATACTTATAATAAAAGAGTACATATGTTTGGGTTTTATCTACACGATATGGGAACAATAAAATAATATACATTCTAATATTTTATTACTTTTCCATAAGCTCGTGTGTATATATTATATGCGTCAAGTTTGCTACAGATATAGTCTACTTGGTGACTTTAAGAGCTTTGATGAAAATATCTGCAAGTTGATCATCAGAGTTGACGAATGTTGTCTCAATCTCTCTAGACTAAATCTTTTCTCATATGAAGTGGCAATCAATTTCAATTTGTTTGGTTTTCTCATGAGAAAATCGATTTAGAAGATATGTGTATGTCTGATTGTCATAGATCGATTTCAGAGGATGTTGTTTACAAAGACTTGTTTCTTTAATCAGTTATTTCAACCAGATAAGCATATCGGTTACAGCTCCAATTACTTGATACTTAGTCTCTACACTTGACCTAAATATCATGATTTGTTTAATACTTTTTCAAGAAATTAATTATCCCCCAAAGAGGATACAGTAGCCTGAAAATGGATAGTTTGCATGAAGAAAAACCTACCTAATCAACTTGGTGGGAGCGGGGCGAGATTATATGTATTATAAAATTCATGATTAAAATAAAAAATACAATTGAACCAAAATACTCATAATATATAAATCACAATACAATATAATATAATATAAATATAAACACTAAAGTCAATTGGATTCACTATAAAATAAAATCAAATTTATTTAGTATAATATTGATATTGATATTTAGATAAATATCAAATATATTTGATATTGACTAAAAAATCAAATAAATTACTTTGTATCCAATTGTCAAACTTATAATATTATTAATTTATTTATTATATATTTTCATTTAAATAGAAATTAAATCCATTTAAAGTTGGATATAAAAGAAAATAATTTTATCATGTTTAAATGTATTTTTTCTATTGTTTATAAAAAAAATTATTTTTTATCGAATTTGTAAACTCTACGTCAATTATTTGTATTTTATTTATTTAATTATTATATATTAATATTTAAATAGACATTAATATATTTGAGATTGACTAGAAAATAAAACCAACTATGTTATGCTCAAATCTACTTTCTAAAAGTTTACTTTTTCTATATTTTTTGAATATATTTCTTATTTTTATTTCTTTTAAACTAATTCAAACAACATTACCTTTTAAAAAATTAGAGGAAAATATAACAAAGCATTCTTGCAAAAACTTGATATGTGGTTTCAAGCATAGTTGCTCTAGTACTATATCAGTAACATTTGTTGTTGGGCGATCTAGCTCTTTCTTGCTTCACCACTTTCATTATCTGAGTAGCTACAAACCTCAACATGTTCCTTATCTTTATATAATAAGCCTTATCTTGTTGCTCCTTTGATGTATTGAAGAATTCTGGAAACTTCGTCCCAATGGGAATCATAAGGAAAATCAAGGAATTAGCTGACCACACAAACTGCGAATTATTTGGTCTTTTTACAGTCAGATAATTTATCTTCTCGACCAATCTTTAATAACCGTCAAGATCTGTAAGAGGCTCCCCGTGTCGAGGAAGAAGCTTGACATAAGAATCCATTGGTGTATCAATAGGGTTGTACCTCAACATACCAGTCTCTTTCAAGATATTCAACGCATACTTTCATTAACAGATGGAGATACGTGTTGCGCTCACGACAAGTATACTGATCTTACAAGTAATGAAGAGTGAGTAATATATCGTCCCACGAGCATTGAAGAACCAAGTATTATTCGCACTAGTGACTTTAATTTGGACAATTTGTTTTAATTGTTGAGAGTAATTATTGAATTAAATTAAAATCAAAAAGCAATTATAAAAATAATTATCAAGAACATGCAAGAACGATTAAAGAATAATAATAAAGGACTGTAGCCAGGATACACTTCACCTTTGATCCCCTTTTATCAATCTGAATTAATTCTTATAATTAATTAACTCAATAGTTCAAACAACTCATCTTCTGCAAATTAATTGGTTAAACCCTAACGTCTTAGTGTATTTAACCCTTTAACCTAATTAGAATCCTAATGTCTTAGTAATTCTTCCTGAATCAAGCATTAAGTTCAATGAATTAAGAAATCTGCAATTCTTACCAGCCTAGATCTAAATCATGCACAAATTGTTATTTTACCACAGTCAGAACAAAACCCTAGTATGTCTATTGTGAGCTTTAACCCTCAATATCCTATAACATTGATCAAGTCTAATAAGGATATGGAAATTCCATTCAAGGTAAAATAAAATTGATTGAATTAAAAGAATTATAAAGATAACTCAAATATCATAAAGGGTTCGCATCAGATCCATGACCCTAACTACAAAAGAAAACTAGCCAGACATAGTTGGCTTAAACAAATTAAAGAAATAAAAAGAATTCATTGAGATGAAAAGAAAATAAGCAGAATAAGAAAGATCAATTGTCTTTGATCTTCACTTTCTCTGAAATCCTGATCTCCAACGTAAGTCTCCACAATCTTCTTAGTTTCTTGTTTTCTCTCAAATTCTTCAGCCAAAAGATGCTTTCATAAAGGTTTGCATTCCCCTTTTATAACTCCATTCTGGATCTGCCTAAATCTCTGCCTAAATCTCTTCCAAATCTTTCCTAATTAAAATTCCACGTCATTTAAATAGTGTACGTGGCATTCACGCGATACACGCCAGTACCGCTCTAATCGCGCGGATGGGCAGTGAGATGGGAAATCTTCAAGCATTCTTGTCGCGAATCGCGCTACTCCAGTGTAATCCGCGCGGAGGGGCAGTGATGTTAAATTCCCATTTGTGAATTAATCCTCTTTCTTGCATTCTTCTTCTACAAAACACATAATTTCATTGAGAGTGTGCATGTGTATGTATTATCAATATTTCTAATAGATAATAACATTTATTCCTTAATTAATATCAAATCTTTGCGAATTTTAGTCTAAAAAACTCTATATGCTGGAGGCATATCAATACGCTACCTTAATTGTATCACCTCAATACCTAAGAAATAGTGGAACTTACCAAGATCTTTTGGTTTGAAATTGACTGAACAAGTATTGTCTCAGCTGTTCAATTCTAACACGATCATTTTCATTGATGATAATGTCATCAACATAGTTCACAATATGGATGCACTGATCAAAAGTATTGTGCCAATAGAAAACATAGTGATCGGCTTTGCTATGGGCTAATCCAAAAGCTTGAACCGCTAAACTGAAATTATTCTACCAAGCCCGAGGTGAATGATTTAAGCCATATAAAGATTTGCGGAGCTTGGACGAAGCCAATTATGAGTTAGCAGGAGCATGATCCAAAGTAGGTATGGCACCAATGGGTGGTTATGGGCGACACTGATAGGTGAAGAGGGGATGATCAGTAATACCATATGTACCTATAGTTGGTAAAAAAGAATCAAGAAAGAGAATAAGGAGAATAAAATCAACATGGGATACTAGGGTGTAGGAAGAGTAGATATTTTGATGATCGATGAAGGTAACACCTATAAACGTAATGAAACGCTTGGTGTCAGGAGTGTAGCAATGTTAGCCTTTTTACAGATATAATTGACCAAGGAAAATATACTTGAAGGCTTTGGATATTATCTTGTCTTTTCATGGAATGAGGTCATGAACAAAGCAGGCATAACAAAAAATATAGAGAGGAAAAGGACATAGGAGTGTCGGGAAACAAGATTCTATGAGGGACATCATTTTTAAGCACGAAAAGGACATGTGATTGATAAGAAGACAAGTTGTAAAAATAAAATCCCCCAAAAAATGAAATAGAACATTCATATGCAAAAGAAAGGTGCACGTAATTTCAATCAAGTGTCTGTTTTTACGTTCAACCACTCCATTTTTCTACTGAGTATGAAGACATATGGTTTGATGGAAGTAGTCATATTTGGCCAAAAATTCTGACAATTCAGATGATATATATTCTTTAGCATTGTCATTATGCAGAATGCAAATAAAAGAGCCAAATTGAGTACAAATTTCAGCACAAAATTTTTGATGAATAGAAAATAATTCAAAATGATTTTTCTTCAAGTAAACCCAAGTACAGTCAAAAAAATCATCAATAAAGGTAACCAAATACTAAGAACTCAAAACAAACATAGTTTACTCGAACACAAAATATCTAAATGAACAATAGAAAAAGGAGCATCAACTCGTTTATTGAATCTATTTGCAAAGGAAGAATGAGCATCGTTTCTGTGGTGACAACATTGATAATCTAAAGAATTAAGATCAAATAATAAGAGAACCATCCCTTAAAATTTGGAAAGGCTCAGGCAACCAAAATATGCCACTATGGAACTGGGTACAACGAGAAGGTAGAGACCCTATGACTCACGACCCACGCTAATTGTCCTATTCGTACCTAGATCTTTTATAAAACTAGAATTATAAAAAAATTTGATGAGCATAAAAGAGAATGAACTAACTGGATAACAAATATTAAATTACTGGGACAATCAGGAATATAAATAACATATGTCAAGGTAAAGATGGATGTGGACGCATTGGATGGACTAGTCCAGTAGCACAAATAGAGAGTTTAGTTCCTCTGGCAAGAGTAAAAGAGGGTAAATTATCAGAATAAGTAAGAGAGGTAAAGAAGTCTTTATTGCGAAAAAGATTATTAGTAGTGTTGGGCAAATGGCTTCTTTACATGAGGATACTAAGGAACACCGGGGGGGGGGGGTGTGAATATGTGTTTCAAAACTTTTTGCAAGTAGATCACAAAACTGATATGTCTAGACAAAGTTTAACTAAACAGTTAAAGAAGCAGACCAACACAACAAGAATGACAATCAAACATTATTTTGCAAGTTTTGTTCAAATAATAATCACACAACTATAATAATTTTACTAATTTTATCTTAGGTTCTTATATGCCCAAAATGATTTCTTTTTGATGTATATCAATAGAAAGCACACCTGGCCTTTTATTTTACAAAGAAAATACAGCAACAAGCTTTCTTACAAAAACCAGAAAATGATTAACTTCCGAATTAGAAAAATAGTGTAAGTGTTACAACACTTATATCAGAACCAGTAAGGTACTACAGCACTTTAAAAATACAGTATAAAACAGAATAGTAAATCCGCTATAGCATAAAATATATCGCAAGAAAACCGCTATAGCACTTTCAAACCAGAAATTAGTGTTACTTTAAGTCTCTGAAACGGAATATTCAGAGAGTAAATCAGAGAGACAAAGACACACAATATATCTTGGTTCACATCCTTTTTGCAAAGAGATGTTACGTCCAGACTGAATTTACCGTAGATATTTTATTTATCACAAATGTACCGTATTACAAACACGCATCACAAAAGAAATCAAACAAAATACCAAAAATCTTCCTAGTGCCTACACTGCTGTAAGCTATGAGAATTCTCTCAAGCCAAACTTAGGAGTTCACTAACTCCCATCATATAAGAACTCCACACTCCCTTTTGGATTCTTGAGGCTCCAGGCCTTGAGACACACTCTCAAGCCAAGCACAAAGTAACCAACCCACTTGGTTGCACCTCACACACCTAGGGCAAATTTTTCATACACGCGCACTTCACTCTAACACGCAATACAAGATTTTCAGAACTGTAGTAAAAGAATCTTCAACTAATACAGTGTCATATCATACAAAATATATCACAGTAATATCAAACTAAGCTCCAAAATGTATATGATTAATGCAAAAAATTATTGCAAGGATATATGAATCAAAATCTCTAAAATTAACATAACAAGGATCTTGGATATCATAAAATTAATTCTCTAATCAATGGACAACAAGAAATCTGATTTAAACAGAAAATATCATAATGTAAATGAAAAAATCAAATTCAAAACTTTAACAGTAAATCTCTAAACCAATGAACAATTCAAGAGATTTAAATTTCAGATTATACTACTCAAAATTCCTAAAGCATCTGAACTAATAAATCTAAAAAATTTCAGATTAAATACTTCAATCAAATATTCACAAAGGATTTGAGTTTCTTGAGTATACCGTAAAAAGCCATGACTAATTCAGTATATAGAGAGAGTTGTGTAGGTTAGGTTCTTGAATTTTTTATTCCAAGAAAATAGTTTCAGATGCCCCAATCTTGGAGAACAATATACTTTCTTTCTACTCCCATAAAATAACACTGAAATCAAGCAAGAAATTCACTAACCATGGAACAATGTGTTTGGGATTTTTTCTCGGAAGACAGATGAAGAGAAAATTTTGGATCAGTAAAGTGAAGAACAACTAATGAGAAAACTCGAAGATGACTCTTTCTTGAAGTAAGAATTGTGTCTGAAAGAAGACTCTTTCTTTCAAGTTGGTTATGTAAAAAAATAGGCTCTGCGTAAAAAGGACGAAGAAGAAGATGTTGTGTACTGGTCATGAAGAAAGAAATTGATGGATAGAAGAAAAGTAAAAACTTTTTCCTTTAAATTTTTTGGGAAAGGTTATACTTACTACCTAATTTTCTTACTACTTGTTATTACCAAATCTTAACCGCTGATTTCCGTCAATCTAATGGTTATAATTTATTGCAAATTAATAATTAATTAATAAATATGATCCCATAAGTTACAACCGTTAGATTGACGAAAATCAACGGTCAAGATTTAGTAGTAACAAGTAGTGAAAAAATTAGATAGTAAGTATAACCTCTCCCATATTTCTTTTATTGTTTTCAAAGAGTAACCCATCAATGTGACCAACTTTCAAATTGAAACATGATAACATTCTTTTGATTTTATGTATTACTTTATTATACCTTTGAAAAGTCAAACTCTCTTCTTCTTCTTCTTTTATATTATTATTTTACTCAAAGAAACACCCACATGAACTTTCATGATAGAATATCAATGCTTTGAAAAGTCATATACGATGATACTTACATGTCAAAATTGAAAAACATTTTTTTCGCTATAATTTTTATAAAGCTACTTTTTAATTAGTTTTCGTCTTTTAAAATTATCTAATTGATTTAGTTTTCATTTTAAGCAAATCCCATATTAAAATATATTTTTAATACAAAATGCATGGAGCTAAATGCATGATATCCAATGGAGCTTAGAGTGACACTATGTGATATAATAAAGTGTGTAACGACATTCTAAAAATATAATCACTTGTGTCTTCAAGCTTCATCTTCAATTTAAGACTTCTTGTAAACTTTTTGTCATCATCAAAATATGTATTCCATAACGCTTAGGAGGTCTTCAAGTAGCACTTGAGTCAATTATCTAGGGCCCAATATATGACTAAGAGAGTCCAACAACATAATTACTAGTTTCTGGAGCTGGGGGCTTGAAAGGAGCCTTGAGTTGAAGAGGAGCCTCATAATATACACTAGAGATAGTCATTGATCCAATAGAGGGTGGTGTGGTGCCGCTCTGAGCAAAGTTAGCAGTTGGTGGATTGAGATTAGGATATTTGTGGTAGGAACACCCCTTGATATGACCCAAGTTTTGACAATAATTGCAATGGGATCTCTATCCACGAATGAAACCACTATTCCTGCTAGAGTCATGAGTATGATTGATGAAAGCATTGGAATTTAAGGATGGCCGAGCCAAAGAAGTAACACTGGGTGCTGGTAAATCCTCATACTTGAGGTTCAATGAGCATTGGAATATTTGTGATAAGGTGGGAGTTTCAACATTGGTTAAAATCTACTAGCAAATGCCATCTAACTCCTCTGGGAGAATGTAAAGAGTTATGACCGTAAAGAAAAACTTATGATGCTTTTTAAGTTCAGATGGATCTTTAGTATAGGGTAGCATAACAAAGAATTCCTACATCAAAGAATGAATTAACTTTACCTAGATGAGTTTCTATCTGAGTATCTAATGATTTGTGCAACTACGATACAATCTAGTAGAGTTGTTGGATATCATTTGTGTATATACTTTTGGCTTCTTCCCACACCTCATATCAGGTCCTAAAGGGAATGAATAGTTCAATGATTTTGGAATCAATAGACTTCCACTTAGACAATTGATCTTTAGAAACATTTTCAAATTTCATGGTGAGATCATCCAAATATCCCTGACTTGTAAACTATATCTTAATAGAGGAAGACCAAGTCTTGTAAGTAACTGGTGAATTTTCTTAACGTAACATACAAGACAACAATAGAAGTGAGTACCGAAGCCCCTTTGACTATATGGGCAAGAGAAGAAACCCAAAGACACTAGAACTTGATTTGTCCATTATGAAAAATCATAGATCGGGTTGAAACCACCTACAAAAACACCAAAGGGTAATCAAAAGCAGCAAAACAATGAAGAGTCATTGTGGACAATGACCAAAATAACGGTTCACTAGGAAAGTATGAGGCTTGGACCCACTCAAAACCAAGGGCAGGACTACAGAAAAGGGAGCACGTCGAGTCATTCTGAGGTGGATCGGCTAGAAATGGTGGCCAGAACACAATATATTTGCAAGAAAATAAAATTGGCCACCACAAACAAAGTTTACGCATGAAGGCGCATCTGTGCTCCGACATAGACACGATCACCGAAGGAAGAAGATCCTAATTTCCCAACTTCCAAAGCCTTTGGACTGCAGCAAGCACGAGTTTGAGATGATCTAAATATCGTGAGCGAGTCACAGTTTGATGGAGGTAAATCGCTCGATAGTGATGACATGCCGGTAAAACGGCCGATAGTGACGACATGTCAGTAAAACGCTCGACAAAGAATTGGGATTATATAGGAAGAATTAGAATTTTGTGAAATTAGGGTTTTCCATAAACTAAGCTCTAGTACTACATAAGATAATGAAATTGTATGTCTAATAGAATCACACAAGGCTTATATTTATAATAAAGTATACATGAACTTGGGCTCTATATACACGATATAGGACTAATATAAAAATGTACATTCTAATATTTTGGTATAAATTCTAATCTTCTAACTGATAAACCTTAGTTTATCATATTTTTAGGGCTAATATCATATGAATTACATAGTCAAAAGCATGAAAACTTAGGATTTTTTTAGAATAAAAGCATGAAAGTTGGATTATGATCTAACATAACTTGTTCTTATTGATTATGAAGGTAAATTGATATGAATTTGAGCAAGAATGAAGTAAAGGACTTTGAATAAAAATTTGAAGATCAAGAAAGTCCGTAAAGTGTGTTCCAGAAGAAAATTCAAGAGTGAAGAAGGCGCTTTAGCGTCCTACTGTGTGCTAAAGCGCGCAAATGGAACAAAAATACTCAAACTCATATGCAAGAGAACGCTTAAGTATGCTCTAGTGCGCTAACAAGCGCTATCATGAAGAAATTCCTTATCGAGGAGTGCGCTATCCAGCGTTTTAGCGAGCTAAAGCAGTTCAATTTAAGCTCAATACGTTGCTTAAGCTTGAAGCAAGGGTTTCATACCCTGCAAAAAGGAAGTTTAACACAAATTGAAGGATTTGGAAGAGCTTTTGATGATTTGAACAAATTGAATCCTACTTTGGTCATGGAAGCGCGTCTTTCATGCCTTGGAGCATTAGGAGCAATTTGATTTCAGAACACGCTAGGAGCTTTGAGGAACGTCATCACACCAGTGGAGTTTGGGCAACTTTTATTGCTTTCTCTTACTTTTGATTTCGCTATGCTATGCTAGATTCTGTTGTAGTTAGGGATATATAGAACCTAATTGAACCTTTATGTTTATGAATTGAATTTTTTAATGCAATTTTCCCTTTTTATGTTGCATGTGTTTATCCCTACGTAATGCTTTCTATGAGATGGATCTTGTAGATTGATTTAGGGTGATTGTATGGCAATATGAATGTTGGTGCATGATCCTTGTTTGATAAATTCATCGTAATCCTTATGATTCTAGGGATAGACACAGGATTTTATGCAATCTTTATGATTCTTGATCTTAATGTTTGTTTTCTTGATGAATAACAGAGTAACCAGGGCTCTGTCAAGTTAAAAAAGATTTAGAATGTCAAGGATGTATTCTAATTATCTTAGAAGAATCGATTGGCAATATATTAAGGGCGATTAATTAAATATTTTAATCCATAACATAAAAAAGATATTGGGGGAAATCGAAGCCCTAATTGTGCTCTTCCTTGATTGTCAAAACACTTTCATTTATTTGCTTGCTTATTAAATGTGTCATTGTATGCTCTTGCTTAGTTTTAAGTTTAAACTTAAAGATTATCATAATTACTTGTCCAAATAAAGCATGAATATTAAATTAGTGCTTCAATTATAATCCTTGGGAGAACGATCTTGTATACCCATGCACTTTATTACTTTTATGACCGGTATATTTGTCAAAATCGTATCACTTAACACATTATATATAATTTTCGTAGAATAAAATTTGTTACACATCGATAACGCTGCTTTACTCATAAAAACCGCTGTAGTTCCAAAGTATATGTCATTCAGATGTTCAAACAGTCACATGGACGCCAAAGGAATAATGTGCCTCGAATATTCATTGTGCTGATTATATGTGATAAAAAGAAGGTGGGGTTGGGGGGAGTCTCTGCTTTTACAAAAATCTGGAGTCTCAATTATTATATATTGTAAGAAAATCAAACTTGGGGTGACAAATGCACTTTGTTTGTAGGCCAGTGATTGGGTTACGTCTTTGATTATAACCTGTGGTCCCTCTGCTTACCAAAAAAACTTGAGCATAAAGGCATCAATCACTTTATATTATTATATAGGCTAAAGTTCCCATCTTAATTGCACTTAATCCAAAACCAATCAACTTGATTCCCTTAAAGAAAAAAAAAAGACGGATTAAGTTTGTACTTTGTTTGGTTAAAGAAAGTGACGTATTCTTTGCCCATGAAAAGTTATAGACATATTTTCTTCGATTTTTGATCTTCATTCTGAATTACTATGTATTAAAAATGGATTTATCATCTATCATTTAACATGACCACGAAAAATTTCCTACGCACACAACATTTTGTGGGGCTCACAAAAAAAAAATCTGACACGCAAAACGATCTCTATAACATAACACAATCACTTTTCCTACAACATAACTTTTATACAACCCATTAAAAACTCATATTCAATAGGATATAACTCAATTGGCGAAGGGAGAAGGGAACCTGAGTTGGATCGTTGAATGATCAAAGATTTTCGCTTGTATCGTTTACCAGCTAATAATGTAATTACATGTATAAAAGTCATAAAAGTAATGAAAGGACGGTATTGCCCATGTAGAACATTATGGTAGTGGAATATAAGTCCTCCCACTTGTAGAGCACATAAGACTTTTAGTGAAATTTTGTGAGAAGCACTCAACAATTGCTTATTTTATGAGACTTTTTACGTTTGATTCATATATATTAGTTTTGATTTTGGCGTTTGGTCTCTGCAGCACCAGTCATGAGTCGTGCATCATGATATAACAACATTGTAGCTCATGGGAACGATTTTGATAAACAGGCAACTACAAAACGAACTCATATACTAGAATAACAAAAAAAAAAAGGCTAATATTTTACAGAAATATAATTATTATCGATAATATATAACCCATATATGGTTTTGAAAAAAACCAACAATGTTTTCCAAAACCGATCCTATTTTCCCCCAAAAATAGTACCGAAAACCCCCCACCCTTTTTTTTATCTACTTTTAATCATTTACATAGACAAATTACGACAACTTAGACAAGTTCTTGCCTTAGGATTTTAACCGAGATCGTATTATAATTAATTTACTTGGTTAATAAAGAAAGTTTATTCTGTCATGACCGTAGTACTATTGCATGTCCATGCAGAGGAGAAAGGTTGGAAAACCAAAATTTGAGTGAAGTTGGACAGTTTTTGACTGAGCACGGTTCGCTCGGACCGGAGCCATTCGTTTTCGGTTTGTACGCGGTTACTGTGGTACAGGATGAACTGCAACCGGTTGTTCAGTTCACGTTTTTCGATCCTACACTTGTTCAACTGGTTCCGTAGGTTCTCAAGGTGCCTCTGTTTCCGCATCCGCGACCTCCGGGCGGATTCCCGGTTCGATATCATGCGTCGCCGCTTTCGCTCGTCCATGACCGACTCAGCACGTTGATTCGGTTCGTCAGGGACCGGTTTTGGTTCGCCATGGGTTTGGTCCGGTTCGTCTGAACCGGAAGTCGAATATACGGGTTTGGGGTTGGTGGGTTTGAGGGCGCCGGCGGCGGAGAAGAGGTCGTGGAAATCCCAGGGAGTGAAACCGCCGGCGAAGGCGGAGAATGGGTTTCCGAGAAGGTGGTCGGAGGGAGGAAGAGTGGAGAGCATGGTGGAGGCAGAGTGACAGGGTTTTTGGTAATTAAAGAGTGGTGGAGGAGAAGAGGGAGAAAGGGAAGAAAGGCAGCGTAGGCTGCTCTTATTTATGGACGAAGTGTGGGGTCAAAATCTGTAATTAGGGAGATCTAGTAAGGGTGTTTCCGTCCGAAATCAAACAATTGCATGGCTTTTGAGTCAGTTGCCACTTGCCACTATGATTGTGGGCCAAGGGTCACATTTACTTTTATAAGTTGGGGTATGGATGGTCCCTTGTTAAAGACTGTTTTTAAGCTTAGCCATGAAGGTAAAACAGAGCATTCTGTATATATATATATATATATATATATATATATATATATATATATATATATATATATATATATATATATATATATATATATATCAAAGAAGAGTTTAAAAAAATTATAAACAAAGGAATTTATTAAAAATACAAAATAACTCCAGTAAAACGCATAAAAAACATACAACTTTTATTTTTCTGATTATATTGTGATTAAAAAATAATTGTTTTCTCCAATCATAATTATAACATTTTTTTACAAAAAATGCAATCATACCTAATAGCATTACTCTTATAAACAAATACACTTGGGCAGTTGTAGTCAAAGACCGCTCTAATAATAAAATACCAGTTGGAATTACACTAGACACATGTGGAAGTGTCATTGGGTGTGAGACTGTGAGTGTCTGAGAACCACGCGTGCCCAGTGATTTTGAGGTTTGGTGGGTGCGGCACGTTTTGTTACTGGCTTAATATGACAAGTAAGTAAAATTGTAGCAAACTAATATTTACTTTCTAATAGAGGTAAAAAAAACCCCTGTTTAAGTGACTTGATAAATTAAAATAATTAACTCAATATAAATTTAAAGATATTTAAAAATTGTAACCTAGATACAAAATCATAAAAGTTTAATAAAAAAGTTTTTTCATTTATCATAAACATTATGCGAACATTACCTAAAAATCTATAAACCTTAATTTTTTTATAAATTTAAGTGAGAAAATCCAATTAATTTTGATTAGGGAGAAAAGAAAAAGTCAAACAGAGTTGGCTTATTTAATATGAGTGACGTTATTTTTGTAACCTTATTCATATTATAGTGGATTAAGTTAACTTGCCTCATGATTCATAACTCACAACTTTAGCATTTATTAAAATAAAAATAAAAAATCACTACTCTAATCGCAAGCCAAGCCGAAGATGATGCTAAGAACAGGTGCCAATGTGCCATGCCTCCCAAGTAGTAGTCGCAAGTCACAACTCTAGTGCGTGCACGGCCGCACCAAGCTTGTTATTCATTGATTCATGACGTCAATGGTAAAAGCTCCGTTTAGCACTAAATTATTTGAGTGGCGTACCATTAACATTTCTTTATTCTGAATGCTACATTTCTAAACATTAAAATTAAGGGAATAACATATATCATTTTAAAGGATATAAGCTTATATCCTTTTAGATCCTAATCGTTGATTTCCATCCATCAACAGTTATAATTTATTGGATCAAAATTATTAATTAATTAATAATAAATTTGGCCCATTAAATTTGATCCAATAGATTATAATGGTTTATGGACGAAAATCAATGATTAGAATCTAAAATGATATAAACTTATATCCTTTAAAAGTATAGGTGTTTTTCCCTAAAATTAAACACAAGTAGTCTCACTTGGTAGAGCTCATGTTAAGCACACAATGGCCCAAGTGCAAGGTTAAAATACAGAAATATACTTATACGAGAATGATTGATTCATGACATCAACGGTAAAAGCCCCGTTTAACACTGAAGGTGAGTGACGTACTATTGACATTTTTCTTATTCAGAATATTAAACCCCTAATCATTTAAATTAACCACAAATGGTCTTGGTTTGAGCTCAGTTTCGGCCCCCACAGCGGTCCGAGTGGAAGATTAAAATACAGTAACATACTGGATTGAAGAACAAATATTGACTATAATTATTAATTTAAAAATACATTATTAAATATAGTATATATAATATTCTAATTTTTTTTTACTGTAAACAATATATTATTTTGAATTATATTTTTATTAAGTTTCTTTGTATGAATATGATATAATTAAAATAATTAATAAGATTTGAAAAGATTCATTCCCGAATTCATTATTATTCGCAGTAGACACATTAGTTCTCGATAATACAAAATCCTCACCTAGTACCTAAAAACCATAATGTCAACCATAATTCTTAAGAAGAACGAAATACAACCGACATTCTTAAAACACTGACAGAAGGTTGATGTTTTCTTTCCTTTTCCCTTCTTCGTTTTGGGTAACTATTATTTTCTCTCACTTCTACTGTACCTCCATTCTTTCTAATCTAATACTCCTTCCTTCCCCGTGAAAGGTTGCAGACTCGCAGTAATTAATTCTTCACTTTCAATGAATAAATAAACGATTATAATAAAAATAAGTTAAAAGTTAACAAATGCCACACGGTTTGCTTCAAAATCATCTATGTCCCTATAATTTTTTTTCTATCACATATATTCCTGTGCTTTATAAAAATTAAGAAACCACAAGAATATATGTAATACAAAAATACCCTTTTACAAACCACATGAGCATGTGATATAAAAAAACCGCAAGAGCATAAAAAATTCTGGAGTAAATTACATGCAGATTAGTAAACTTTTCCCTAAAAATAAATAAAGCTATTCACTTCAAACCAATGTTATTAAAACCGACCAGATCATTGACCCGGTCGAGGTATTGGGTCACATGGTCACTGGTTCAACCGGTGGGTCACTGGTTCAACCGCATGACCCGATCATTATATACAATTTTATAATTTATATTAAAAAATTATAAACATACTCAAATATCTATAACAAAAATGATTAAAATTTCAAATATTTTAATATAAAAAATAATAAATCACATATTATTATCCAATAAAGAATCAAATAAAAATATAATGATTGTGATACGGGACTTTAGGTTTAGAAAATTACATCTCTAACTATGAATCAAATCAAATTTTTTTGCATAGTGCATATTTGAGATAATATTAGTATTGTAAATACATAACTTATGTAAGTCAATAAATAAAAAAAGTATTCAAATATGTCCATTATATTTTTTTTTTTTGGAGAAAAAAAGTGGAATTTTTTTGTGACCGGGCCGGGTCACCAGTTTTCATAAAAACTGGCCGGGTCGGACCAGATCGCACCAATTCTGATGCATGACCGGTCCGTTACTTCAAACAAATCGATTATATGATCGATTTATCAATTCCCAGATCGACCGGCCGGGTGGATCCGAGTTTAATAACCCTACCTCAAACCACGAATATGAACAAACCGTAAGTTGCTTTTTTGCAAATTCACTATTAGTTGATGTGGATGAGTACTGCATGATTGCCTGAACTAATTTAATTAAGAAACTGTTGTCCCTTCTAGTAAAGGGACGCGCATAAATTTGTTTTACAGATTGCATTTAATTTTGATGTCAGTATTATTTGAAAATTTAAGTGTGGGTCCCAAGTGATGTCGTGATTAAAAAAAAGTTTCACATAAAAAATGAATAAATATAAATTGACAATTTTATAAGTAGAACAATGCACATGTGTCTTTAAAGTTTTTGATTGAAATGTGTTAAAATTTAATAAAATTGAGGAATATTCCTTTTCATACTAGAAATTCGAGGAATATTCTCGAGCAAAGTTCTTCTAAAGCTTTATTGGCTATCAAACAAAATGCCCCGGGAATGGGCCATGAGAACAGTTTTGTGCCAACGTTCACCACAGTTTAGTGACTTAGGCCGGTGTAAGAGACTGTTTAAAAGAAATAGACCCTCAAACATGTCATGGCTTTTACGACCCCATAAGGGCCACAATATCAAATATATGGACACATCCAATTTTTGATTGATCTCTGCACCGTAAACAAGGTGATATTTAACCAATATATGAAGGCCAAGTTTCTTGCGTAGATAGTATATGGCTGGTTTTATTTTGGCGGTTGGGCAGACCGGTACAATAATTGCTGCGGTTGGGCAGACCGGTACACTAATTGCTGAAAACAATGGTAAAAAGGTGGACATGGTTAGCAAACCATGTGAACGGGAATGGGGATATAAAGTAAAGAAGCAAGCAATTCATCAAAAGGAAGGAGGATAATTAGTTGCTACCACAAGTGGAACACACACCCCACAATTAATCAAGTAACAAAATTAGAAGCGTACACACTAAAAATTAAGATTGTAAGTTCCTATACAATAATATGAATAATATAATAAGGGATTTGATCCGTTTACAAATTTTTTTTTGTAAATTACAATAAGTACAACCGTTCGTACACTGTATGATTAACGTATGATCAGTCGTACTTAATGTAGTTTGTAAACAAAAAAGTTTGTAAATAAAAAAGTTTGTAAATATAACATGTCTCATATAATAAAAAGTCCACTTAAATTATAGTATGTGTACAATCTATGGCTGCATTAAAAATTTATCCCAAAAGAAAAAGAAAAAAAAAGAGAGTAAAGGAGCGACACAATACTTTTGTTGCTAAAAAAGCAAAAGACAAGGAAGATAATAGCTACAGCAAAATGAGATTTATAAGGTTTTGCTTTAATTTGCTCTTTTGCTTTTAGCAACTAATGCGTTGGAGGAAAGGCATTGAGGAGCCGAGAAAATCTTTTAAGTCCTAGACCTCTTGCAAAGGACATTCACAATATCATATGGAAATCTATCCATTCTGAGAAAGCCACTTAAAGCATTGCATATTCATATGTCATGAAGTGTCTACGTTAGAGGAACAGATAAAATGGAATGCGCTATTGCAGGGGAGTGGGGACAGTACAAGTATATGCAGATATGTTGGATATTATATCACATGGACACGTTAACTGTATTGTTGCTTTCAATCATTGACATGTGAAATCCCTCACTCTGTGATCTCGCTAGATCTCTCTCTTTATTATTCCAGTGAGTTGGCTTTCCTGTGACTTTGAACTCTCTTTTCTAATTTTTCTTGCTTTGAATTTGGAGCCAAGTCAAGTTTGGCTATTAGTTCTTGATTCAAGAGTCAGTTAATTTCCCGGCTTGAAAGTTTGTCTCCCCGCGATCTCGTCCCTTCAACGACGTAGAGACACCTCAATTCCAAGTTCATTTTATTTTCTAGTTGCCGCTAGTTTTAAGCATAGAACTAACTAACGAGGCACTAGGCTCAGAAAAGAAGCAAAAAGTCTCATTCAAAAGAAGTCAGTTAACGAATCCCTCCCAATATTTATGTTCGCCATGCATTAAGCCCAATTTAAAATTTCTTAGGTCGATTTAATTACAAGTTTACTAACATAAATTAAATGATGATTCTTTTATTTTGATTCACTTTTTCTTTATAAGACCTTCTCAGGCTCCAAAGTATTCTATCTGAATCATTTAAAAAATGTTATAATAGAAACTAATATATTATATATTTAGTGGCTAAGCTTATATAGAAATCAGTAAAAAGATTTAAATATGTCCAAGTGTTAAATTCTATCGAATTTTCAGTTTCTATCCCTTTTTTAATCAAACGGATCTATGCTTATACATATTTTATCAAACTATATGAATTATATAATTAGAGAAGTTATTAATTACATATATTTTATATTTTTGTGTAAACAAGAATGGTGTTAATTTAATTTAATTATTAAATTAACATGTACATATATTTTATATTTTACATGTAAGAGAACATGTAACGAGTCATAAATGGTAGGCAAAAAAATCCTATTTTATTCCCTACTAGGCTTCTCATTCTTAATTTAATCATTCATAAATAGTGTTTTTTTTTTTTTAATTTAGTTACTGTGTGATCAAATTCAACTCAATTTAATCTATTCGTAACAAGCCTTAAGTGACGTGAATCCAATGCTTACCTTTCATTGTTAGAATCTTATGTTGCATATTATAGATAGTGCCAACATGTACATGTTACTTAATTTAGTAGTTCATGGCTCGAAAACGGAGCAAAATTTGGCATGGTAAGACTATTTATATTAGCTATGGGGGGAATTTTTTGCTGTTTTGGTGATAAAATACTGAATTGTAGTGAACCATCTCAATGTATCCAAAGTGCTAAGCCCAAATTACTGATTTATATACCTGGGCATTTGAAAGATTAGCATATGAGGCATTTCTAGATTCACAACTATTGCTCAATTGCTTTTTTTTTTTTTTTTGAAATATACCAATCAGTTCATTGTTTCGCAACTAATCCGATTCGGGGTGAGTTCAGGATTAAGGTTTTAAACCCCTCCCAAAGATGGTACTGGGGAGATTCAAACACATGTTCTCTCCCCCACCTGCTTATAGCTCAAGAAGTACGCACTGCCATAATGATGCTCATATGCACATGTATGGGAATGGGAAGAAGTAGCCTCGGGAATTCTGAACTTGGTTTTTGCATGCGTGCTTTCCCTTGCTCTTGAGCTTTTTCATCTTCACCTTTGGCTTGCAATTCTCATATTTTTTATGATCATTTTTCTTGTCGTCTTCCTCAGCTTTCTTCTCATCAATGAAGAAAATCTTTTTGAGCTGAGCAGTAGGTGGTGGAACTTCTTTGTTAAACACTTTAACGATAACTTTATCTCCTTCCACCTTTAAGATTAACTCACCCTTAGGAAGCTTGCTAACAACAAGTTTCTGAACCAAGTAAATTCTTGTGTATCCTTTTTCTTTTTCTCAATCTTTTAATTTTTGCATGTTATACTTTACAACAACCGTACACCCCTGGATACATCATATTGGATCATCGAGGAATCTAAAGAGTTAATACGTACTTAATTCCATTGCAACAATTGTGATTTCTTGATGCTTTTAAATTTTGGGATTGATGATCTTCTTCAGTCAAATCACCAGAGTGTGGAATCCTTATGTGAAAGTTCTCTCCTGATTAGGAAATGAGAAAACTCTCTAACTGATTTACATGTAAGGGACCATAACTCTATAAAATATATATTTTTCAAACTCACGAGCGCCCAAATGTTGAGACAATAAATCAATGTTATTAAAATTCGTCTGATTATTGACTCGGTCGAAGTATTGGGTCATTGGATCACCGTGGTTGAACTGCATGACCCGAAGTATATACAAATATATAATGTATATTTAAAAATTTATAAATATATTTAAACACCTATAAAAAATAATATCAGCTCTAAATATTTTAAGTTTATTAATAATAAATATCATCTTCTATATTCCAAAAAATAAAATCACGTTTCATATACACTTTGACAACTGTAGCTAGTTGAGAAAATCAATCATTCAAGACAATATAATAAATGCATATGTTACATTTCACTTGCCAAGACATTATAATAAATGCAAACCCATCTTATTTCCATTTCATACGCTTCGTTCTTTATACATTGTTCCCACTGTTTATCTACTCCCACTACAAGAAAAAATCTTATTAGTGACAAAAATATTTCATGAAATTTTGTCACAAATTCTTACGTTCAAGTAAATTTCGTCACAAATTCTTGTGTCGCAAGTTTATTTGTGACGAAATTTGATTATTTGTGTCAAGAATTGTCATTTGCGACAATTTATGATGAAATTTTTCGTCACAAATAAACTTTTTTCTTGTAGTGCCTCTTATTTTTTTTGCTTAATGAAAAGGAAGAAAAAATGGAAAAAAAACTCCTCTTCTTATTTACCATTGTTTCCATTATAGCCATGGCCTCAAGCATCACCGGTGTCCGCCTCGTCGCTGTAACGCTCGCCTCCGCATCGACCAAGATCTCTGGCGAGACATCAATACCTCCATGTGGCCTTCCCAGGTGAACTCCATTGCCGGCCAAGTCATCTTCGCCATACCCAACGGCCACCGTTTCATTTTCCTTGATGTTTTCCCTTCTCTTCTTTTGTCTGTTTTTGACTCGGCGAGTCACTGGTTTTTGTAAAACCGACAGTTCACTCCGGTTCACCCCAATTTGTTTGCATGTCCGATCTATTACTCCACCCGGACCAGTCACATGACCGGTTTTCGTTTTGAACCTGCTGGTCTGGTCCGATTCTTATAACAATGCTATAAATGCATCAAATTCTATAGAATGTTGGTGTAAAGCAGTGAAAATATGAGTGACCGAGGGAGGAAAGGAGAGACTAATAGTCAAAGAGCTTGTTTGTGAAACTGTGACTGTGAGAGGATGACAGTAGAAAATAGTAAAAAAATCAGTTTAAAATGTAGGGTTAATGATTTAGTGACATAAAAATATATTATTTAATATAATAATATATCAAACCAGCTCACGGGCTTTCAAGCCAAGCCTCGCTAAATTAGGCTGGGCTTGTTTGCTAAACAAATTGTTTTTAAAGCTTGAGCTCATTTTATTTATTAAATAAGGCAGACCAAACTAAGCTTAAAACAAGCCAAACCTTAGACCCTTGATAAACTGCTCGGTCCATTTACAACCCTAAATGTAGGGACCCAACCCAATATATCCTCAAGTGCTAAGCCTAAGCGACTATAGTTTAATTGCTTTCCAAATTTCCAAATTAATCAATCAAGGAATTGGTTTAATTGTCTTGATATTATTTAGATATTGGTTAAAGTAATTTAAGGATTTGATCGTATGCCCTTTATTATAAAAGCTTGTCAATTATTTTCAGTTTTATGCCGACAATAGTATTTATATCCAGATTTCTCGTATTTTGTCTTGCGATCTCTCTACTATTGTAATATATATATATATATATATATATATATATATATATATATATATATATATATATATATATATATATATATATATATAGCAAAATCATTTCTGCAGCTGCTTTACGTGCAACAACGATATGTGTATGGTTATGATTCCCTAAATTTAATGCTTTACGTACAACAACGATATGTGTATGGTTATGATTCCCCAAATTTAATTCTTTCACGTATATATATATATATATATATATATATATATATATATATATATATATATATATATATATATATATATATATATTACATTTCTGCAGCTGTTATACGTGTAGCAATCAAATATATATATATATACATATATATATATGAGGTAGGATCCTTTGACATCGGTGTCAAATTTGAAGTTTGACACCTTATGTGAGAGCCGTTAGATAAAAGAAAATCAATGGTGTCACATGCTTAAAAATCAGATTTGTTGATCTTTTTTTATCTAACGGCTCTTACATAAGGTGTCAAACTTCAAATTTGACACCGGTGTCAAAGGATCCTGCCCCTATATATATATATATATAGAGAGAGAGACGCAATATTTGGTTTAAAACTTCAAGCTTCCTCACTAACATAAGCTCACCCACCCTAAATTGAGGTGAATTTTAAGAAAGAATTGGATTGCTAAACTGATTGTACTCAATATTTAAGAAAAAAATTTAATTAATTTGTAATAATGATGATACATGCCTTAATAAGGCGTATACAACTCTAAGAAATAAGCTTGAATTTATAGTGGATAGATGTTTTTCATGTTAGAAGATCTCAAAGCCTAGAGTGGTAATTAGTCTCACTTCTTCCTAAGATTTAAAATATTATAATAATATACTCAATCACACTTCATATTTTGGTAGAAGATCAGACGTTGTTATTATCAACTTTAAATCTAAAGACTTGCACATCGCTAATAATATATCTTTAAATAGATTGAGATAAAGTAGCTAAGATATGAATGAATGGACTATATAAAAAATGTTGAATAATATATATGATAAAGGAAAATAAGTAATTTACTAATTTTTTTTGAGAAGTTAGTATAGATGACTTCCAATTCAATAGTACTTACAGTTGATTGCTAAGAAATCAAAGAATTCAAAGCACGAAACAGATCAAGGAATCTTCTCCACTGCATAACTTTAAGAATATATGCTTTACTTAGTTCAGCCGAAAGGCTAAATTGATGGAATTCAACATTTAACAAAAAAAATAATAAAAAGAATTTATCCGTTACTATGCATCATGCCATGTTTTTCATCTATGGAAAAACTCAGATAACGTCTTCAAGATGCCTGCCAACTGGTATTTCCTGTAAACTTTAATGGTCCTATTCCTATATGGTGGCTAGGGTTAGGGGAAAAACTTTCTTAATTCTTTTTTGAGGACTTATACTTCCTTTCCTGGAAATTTTGTAATGAAAAAAAAAAAGTATCATTTAAGAGACATGGCATTTATTTTTAGCAAAGAGTTATGTTAAAATGTATTTATACATATTTACAATATAATCTAACAATTAAGTAACAAGAAGTATCATTTTCACACATACAAATGTACACACCTTGATAAGATTATGACTTCTCTTTAACTCTAAGCCTTACATCGTGGCAATACTGCACATTCTTCAAATTAAACGAACAAGCTAAGGAAATAGTGTATGCAATTGGGGAAAACATATATCAGTATCCAAGACGTCAATTTACAATGCTTTATTTCTTCTTCTTCTTTTTCTTTTTCTAAACGTACCGATCATGCTTCTGTAATTAACAAATAACAATATTAATAATTAACATGTGCCGGGACCACAAAGTACAATTCAATACGTGGAGGGGACAATTACCATTCATCATAGAAGATAATAATACGTGGTAGAATCATTTTACACCGGTGTGAAATTAAACTATCTATAAGTTATCAATATATGTATGTATGTTTACCGGTTATAAATTCTGATGTTCAATTATTCTTCAAGGTTTGGGTACTCCTTTTGGGCGTTGGGAATAAGAGGTGCACAATTGGAATCTTCATTGGGATCATCACTTGTGTCAAGGTAGAGACAACAACACCACTCTAAGGAGGCAAAAAAAGCAGCTACAACACCTTGACAAAGCCACGCTGCCACGCCAATGCCATAACACTTTTTGCACGTGCATGACTTCATGACACTTCCCCCTTTGGAAAAGCATGTCTCGGTGCAGCTCATTCCAGACCCGGAACGTACACCCATTGACTGAAATTAATTACCCAAAATTGAGTTGAAGAATGAGGTTATAATTATGTAATTAACTTCTTTTTTTATTTATAAATTTAAGATGCTACCTAACCTACAAGCCTACAAGAAAGGGTATCGAGGCTGTGAGTGTGAAGGGGTTTGGAATAAGAAAATTCCTCGCTTTGTTATTGGTTTTGGACACGGAAAAGATGCTGGTTATTGGAGTTAATTTACAAGATTAATGATATATTAATTAATTTTTCTAACATTAACCCTATTGCTTGATATATTCACTAAATGAAAAGAGAGAAAACATTAATAATCCATTACGTAGTTAAATTAAACTTGAAAAAGAAAACATAATACTATTCTCTCAAAAATAAAAATACAGGAATGAACATCAAATAATACAAAATAAAAAAAAAGTATTCTAATGGATGGCCAAGTATAAAACGCAAGATCGAATGACCAAAAGTTAGAGAATTCATATAATCCAATTGTTTAAAATGATTCCTCCAAAATCAATCGAAATAAACTGGAAGATTTAGGAATATCCAGGCCCGCACTCCTACGGATTCTTGAACTTAGGATAAACTCCGATATGACCATTGACCATACAGATGTTGCCGTATGCACATATCCAATTATTGCCACGCATAAAGCCCAAGTCTACCAGCGCCAAAAACTATGGGCCTTCCTGTCAGCATTATTATTATTGTACTAGATTTATCATGCAGGCCTGACCCAACTTTAAATGCGTCCAATACTTCATGATAGTGGACATATTACAGCAACAACAACAAAAATTAAAAATAATAACACATTTATCCGATTTAAATAAATTTTTAAATAATTTTATCGGAGGATAAAATTTCCAGTTTCGACTGATCCAGAGGTATATTGATTATATATTTATTGTAACCGGTGAAAAGTATTTTATATTATGCAAAAAAAAAAATTATTAGCAACTAATTTTATTTTCAACTTATTGATTTATCAAGTGGAGAAGGAAAAAAAAAAAAACAAGGTGGTTGAACTTTTTTTTTCTTTGGTAGTGTTTTGGATCGGCAGGATGACCTTACCCAGCCAGCCCAAATGGTTGTTTGGCAAGCTCACAATCACTTAGCACTTGGAGTACATAACTCCCTTTTATGTGTCCATTGACATTTTTCATGCATGCATGCATGACCTTTACATCCAAGTGTCAAGCGGCCTCACACCATAACGGTGCCCACAGGGCAAAAATAGTTATGACACCATACTTTTCATGTTAAGATGGAATCCCCTCCACTCTATATACAAGTCATCACCTCACCTTAGAATCATCTTCTCCATTACACATCTTTGTTGTTGATCTCTTGAAATCACCTTTGAAGTTATAACCAAGCCCGGAAACACCTTTCTTTTCACCCTCAAATAGTATGAGGTGAACATAATGACTCTCAAGAGATATAGTCTGTAACACTACCTCCATTATCTCCATCATATCAACGTACTTCACTAATATGGGATACAGACCTCCATTCTTAGTGTCTGACATGTTCAGTGGTGTGCGTTTATGGGAATCTAATAAATTCAAATTCTGATTTTTTTACCTAATCTCTTTTTCTATATATGTTTTCAGATCTTGAAACCTGTAACAATGGCGGATAATAATTATATTGCACACGCTATCTAAGATCTAGTTCCATATGGGCACGTGGAGACACTGAATAAAAACTTTGCTTCCTCAATCCGCACACACACTCAGCATTCGCATCCACTACAAGTTGGACTCATTGATCCTACATCTAGGGAGCTCTCCGAGAATTTGGTGAAAGAGAACGAATGCCTTCATTACTTCTTCACGAATATGGCCAATCTCGTCATCCAACCAGTGATCTAGCCAGCTTAGGGCAGAGTTGAGAACATAGAAGCAATCCAACCTCAGGATCAAGTCGCTGCGATTCCAATAGTGAATGTGTGTCTCCACGCACACCCTATTCAAGCTCATCCGGTCATCTCTAACATCGGTTAGCCATTTCATATGTTGCAGGCTGCTAATCTTGTCGTGGCAGCACCTATCATTTAAACGCAACCTTTGAATCCAATAGTGGCAACACTTTTACTTCTGATTCAGTAAGCTATCCAAGGTCAACACTAAGAGTCTAAGATGTTGCTCAAACTCTTTTCCAAGTACCACCTACTTTGCAATTAGCTCAAGCACATCAACAACTATATCTTTAATTATACACGACAAGCCACCTGCCAAAGATGTTGGCCAGAATTTCAACCAACAACTTTTCTAGAACCAGCTATAAACATCCACTCGAGAATGCCAACAACTAATATGATTCGCAACCATCTGTTAGTCAATGCAATTAGATGCACTCCAATTCCTTATAACTTCAAGGTCCCCACCAATCTCTTAACTTACGAAGGGAAGGACTTTGGAGTGGTACACTTCTTTATCAATCAAAACCATCTCCATCTAGGCTGACCATGCTCTAAAGTTTCTGGTCCACTTTGCATTGGCCGCCCAGCACCCAAGTTTGTCCATTCATTTTCCATGATTCGCCAACAAGTTGGAGAGTCCATGAGAAGCTACATTGACTATTTTGACAAATAGGCAAGAGAAGTTAAGGAACTTGACCCTAAAGTTCATGTGCATATTTTGACAGTTGGACTGTTGCGTGGCCCCTTTGCTTATGACTTAGCCTAGAATAACATAACAGATATGGAAGAAGTTAGGAGATGCGCATAAGGCATTATGCATGTAGAAGATTTAAAAAGGGACAGAAGAGAAAGAAAAGACGAACTGGAAAAGTCCTCTACGGCCGCTCAGAAGACATTAGGAAATGAAAAAAAATCCCTAGTAGGTTGGGTCTAAAAAGGACAATTTTGACGATTACACTCCATTAAATACCTTCAGCTCATAAATCTTGGAGGAGGTATATCACACTGAGTTTAAAGATATCAATTGCATATTCCTCATCCACGCAGAGGGCCTTAAAAACAAATCCAATTAGCATGAGTTCAAACAAGGCTACAACCATCTAACCAATGATTGTTGTCACTTGAAGGAAGCCATTGAAAAATTCATTGCACAAGAAAGATTAAATAAGTATTTTTGAAAAGATGATATGTGTTATGACAATTATAAGAAAAGTATAAGGCACAATGGACAAGAGATAGGGAGAAGGAGAAGGAACACAAAAACTATTATAAGGAGCAAACCGTGCAGAAGCCATTCCTATCCAATACCAATCTATCCCTGTAAATGCATTATACGACGGTGCTAAGGGAGCATTGCACAATATAAGCGGAGGATATACTGGGGGTACAGAGAGAGCAAAGGCCCAAATAAATACCTGAAAGAATGTTTGATAGCGAAAAATGATCCTCTCGTCTATAAATACGCCAAGCAACCAAGAGGTCCTTCTATTTCTTTTGATGATGATGATTACGACAATATCCTAGGAGATCATAATGATGCCTTGGTGATTTTAGGGGATATTAGCCAAATTTAACATAAAAATGATAATAATTGACATTGGAAGCTATGTGAACATCATGTTCTTGAAGTGTTTTAAGAATCTTGAGTTGACAAAGAATGACCTTACCCCATGCAAGGGGGGATTAATAGGTTTCAATAGGGTTAAAATTGAATCCCTTGTATGTTGAATTAAGGTCATCCTTGGGGAATAAATCATCTTCAATGTCAGCAACCATCATGTTTTTGGTGTTGGATTGCCCTTCTAGTTACAACATTATCCCGAGTTGGCCAACAATCGTTAGACACTTTAGAGCGATAATTTTTATACCCCACCCGTTGTAAAAGTTTGTGGCTAGAGATGAAATATTGCAATTATTAGTGGAAATCAATAAATAATTCGAAACTGATATTTTGAAGATAGAAACAATGATTCCCTCAAAACAAGGAATTAAAATAGTCGAGCTAATTGAAAAGGGAAAGGAAGTAGTCTCCCAGTGCATGATGGCCAAAATGGATGTGATATTAGAAATGTGGCTTCCATACTCAAAAGGGGGTGAATTGAGTATTATAACTTTTTTGCGAAATTCCCTTATTATTTCTAAATTATTATCTTTACAACATATGAAAAGTTAGTCAATACATTCAAATAAACCATAATACAAAATCAAATATAATGATGTAATCTATACTAGCATATATTAGATATTAAGGAAGCAGTTAAAGTGCTAAAAATAAAATATGACGGTTGAGAAAAATGCAAACTCAATTTATCCTAGTTTGATCACTGCCACTTATTACCTACGTTCAGACTGCAAGCCAAATAATAATTCTTCATTATTAGTCAAACTTAATGGGCACTTGAAAAATCGCTACAACCTCCAAGTTAGAGGGTACTTGTCAACCTTATAATTCTCTCAAAAAATTTCTAGGTGTTTGGAAATGAATACACTCTCAGAGTGTGGATATACAACTTGAAACACTAGGGGTATGTGAATTTCCACAATATGAGCTCAAATATTTATGACTTTGAAAGATATAAAAGAATATGTAAATTGTAAAGAACCATTTCAACCCAAAAGTTAAGTTGTTGGGTGAGACTATATTAATGGTTTCATATTTCTCTAATATATCCCCTCTCATGGGAGCTCAACGTGCTTGAAGGGTGAATATCAGGCCCAACCTACCTATATTAAGAAACTTCACATGGGAATAATAACCTTTTCCCTAACGATGCCCAAGATAAGGCTTTGGTCTCTGTTTCGTTACATGATGCTAGAATTGACCAGGCTTGGGTTATTTTCAAATGTCCATTTTGATGCTTCCTTCCTTCACTTCCATGTCTTCAGCCTTCCCTTTCTTTTGTTGTTATTTCCTTTTTATACTTTACGGTCATTTTTCATAGCAAGCAACTATTTGGCTTTGAGCCTTTGACCTGCAAAAATCTTGGTAATATTGTTCTCCTTGACAAAATGCTTAGGTTTGACATAATATAGGGGATATAAGATGTCTCAAAGGTAATAATGTCTTTCCATTTTGATGTTTGTCCTCTTTTAATTTGTCTTTTGCTGAGAAAGGTTTTTTGTTTGACTCAACAATCCAACTCAGATATATCACTCCCCCATTGCACTATATTTTATTATATTTTTTTTATTTCTATTTTTACATATTATTTCATTTTTTGTCATCATTTTTTTTTTTAATCAACCAAACTAGGTCACTTAGTTGATGGTTTCATAACTGTTGTTAGCAACCTTTTTTTAATGTATGAGTTATATGGGCAAGTAATGATGGCTTATGGAAAATTAAGTTTTAAATAAAAAGTGAGGAAACATCAATTAAAATCTAAATACAAAATATTTAGGTAAATTTATAAATAAAACTTATGTAAACTCTTGAGAGAAAAATATTTAATTATTAAACGAAATGAGGGTGCTTTCAACACATGATTTCAAATGTGTTTGAATTATTTTATGCAATTTGTTTTAGTTGAACTTCAATTAAATCATTGTAAATTTTAAGTTAGGGAAAAATGTTTATCCTTTTAAATGACACAACTTACATTCTTTCACTCTCACAAAGATATGGGACTCACACCTTTATGTTATGTTTTTTTTATTGATATCGTTAATCACATTATTTTTAGAATCATTTTGATTGCGACAGTTTAGTGATTTTAAACCATTTAGAAGTTTTCACAAAAAAAAAAAAAAAACCGTTTAGTAGTAATAAAATGAACAAAAAAACAATTGTAGTTTTTGTTAAAATTGCTGATTTTGGTTTAATTTAGAACATAAAGAATAAATAGGATCATTTCATTATTAATTAAAATGGGAGTTAACTAAGTCGTGATGGCTTGTTAACTCGAAATATTTTGTTTAGGTCATTTTGGCTGGGACAACTTGGTGATCCATGACTCGTAATGAAATTATAATATTAAAATTATTATATATGGATTAGCTGAGTTGAGAGAGCTTGTTAATCCTACATCTTGCTCTGATCATTTTGGTTGGGTTAACCTGATAATTCGGGAACATCGAATATAATCAAAATGAATTTTTCAAAATTAAAATCAATAAACACATAAATATTTTCCTAAAGAACAATGTAGCTTTGAATTCTTCACTTCACCGGAGGATACATTGGAGCGAAACTCTTTCCGTCAAACTAAAATAAAATTTTAATAATTTAGTCTTCCTACTCCTTAGACAATCATATTTTTTTAAGGGATAAAACAAATATTTTTAAAAGCTATTAACAATTTGTACAATTAACTTAAGGTAACCATTTTTGGACGGATGTGTCAAGGGTGCAGTGAGATTAAATTTTCGCCCTTCCCTGCGCATAATTAGACTTCCGAACCTTGATCTAAATTTTTAAAAGACTAGCTTGCAACAAAATATTTTCCAATTTTTCCATTTAAATAAAATTAGTAGCGACTCTATTGTTTTAATTTTTAATGTCGGGTCGTTACACTTGGCGTCCATCATGTTGTTGGTGCATTAAAGTACTTTGATCATTGCTTTGTATAGCTAAGTCAATTTGATGTATTTTGTTGGTACATGTGATTTGAAGCATTGGTGTAATGTAATCATGTATACTTGGACATTATGTAATTATGGACTTTACGTTCATATGATGAAAGGGCATAGAGCCTATTTGAGATTGTAAAGCCTTGACAAAGTTGTATGAAGCATAATGCTATAATGGTGTAATGGAATTATGCATGCTAAGCTAAAATTGGAATAACTTGGAATTTAAGTAACATATTGAAGGTAACTTGTGTCCGAAGAAAAAGACAAAATTCATGAATTGTTGAGAATGTAAGAGCACCCAAGTTTGTTGGGCTATAGGTTGTCATTCCATGTCAATTAGGTAACCAGATTAGAAGTAATGACATTATATGGAATTTACCACCTATGTAGCACCGATACTGACACGGGACACGTGACACGATACGACATGACACTTCGACACGTTAATTCTAAAAAATGTTAGATTTTGACACGTTAGGACACATCTTGATATTAAATAATATTTTTAATTTATGTGGTGAATATTATATTTAACATTCAATAATTTAATAAAAAATTAATCTAAACTTATAATATTCATAAATTTTGCAAAAAAACATAAGATATCCCAAATAATTATATTAAACTCAATAAAATAGTAATCGCAATCCAACGAATCTAATAATTGGAACTAAAAACTCAACGCAATGTAACCTTTAATTTTATTTTTTTGAATTTCTATAACGTGTGTTGGAGTGTTGGGGAGTGTCAAAGTGTCCGAGAGTGTCGGAAAGTGTCAGATACGACACGTCAAGGTTTTTGAAGTGTCGGTGCTTCATAGTTTACCACTGGGTGCTGTCAAAATTAATAAAAAACCTAAGAATCACCTCCAACTTCAGAAAATCATAGCTCACACAATTGTTGGTCAAATGAAGCGTGTGAGGTATCAAAATGAAGCTTATGATGTCTACTTCATTTTCCTGAAATATGGGAAAATTTTGGGGTGTAAAACTTTCCCAAAAAATGGATGTTTGAGTACTATTCTGGAACACAGTGTTACTGCCAATTCTGGGCAGTAACTTCAAATGTGCATATCTCCTTCGTTCCTTAACAAAATGAGACGTATCATATGTCAAATTAAAGCCCTATATGTCTAGTTTATTAATAAAAATAGTTAAGAGTATTTTGGGTACTGGAACATGCCTTTATTTTGGGTTTTGTGCACTGCCCTTTATTCATTGCAGACTATTTTGCATAGTTATCTTACGACGGGCATATCTGGAGTTATACAACTCCTATTGAGGCATGTAATACATTGTTGGAAAGTTATAGAAGTCTATAATAACATACTAAAAAATAAGAATTTATGGACATGTAGTTCATCTCTAGTTTAGGAAAAACCGTAGGCTGGTCTGTGTAAGAATTGACAAAAATGTGAAATGGATTTTGTTAGTTTATGGGAACCACTTGGCAATAACTAAAAAGTATTGTATGATATGACTAGATTTATAATTCTGCAATTGAGTATGAGTTATAATTGTAATTTTGAATTATGTTAAATACAAAATTGGTTTTAAAAGAAAAGCGTTTGTTAAACAAAAAAGAAAACATTTTTATCGTATTTTAATTCAACTGCTGCGATTGTAACTACGCTTAATATATACATAATGTTAACATAGCCAGATGCATATGAGGTGTTACAAGTTATCTTTTATAAGTTGTTATGTATGTGGTAAGACAATGGCCAGTTGGGCTATACCGTGTTGGTGAGACCATGGCAAGTTTGAGACCATGGCAAGTTTGGCTATTCCATGGTTGGTGATTGGGTGAAGATTTTAGAGAATTGTCCACTGAATATTCCGCATTTAATGTTAAATAATGCTTGATGTGCTATTTTATTTTGTGTTAAACAATGAGGAATGAGTCTTAATGGAAACCTAGAATTCTCCATAAAATAAATCTAAAATTTATTGAAAGAATTAATTATTAAAAATAAATTAACGGTATCAACTAAGACCAACGCGACACGGACCAAAAATGATATTTCAACAATAACACTATTATATTTATCTGCAAAATGAGAACTTTTGTGGGCTCACAACAACAGCAAAAATTAGCGTCATAAAGTAACCCAACCCGCCTCACCCCACTTTTGAAAGTAGGTTGAAAATTTCAGCTCACCTCGACCCGCCACGCCCTTCCAACCCATCAATATATTAGAAAAATAATTTTCTTTCAAAAATTATACTCTCCATATATGTAAAAGGTATTGACAAAAAAGTGTAAAAAATATCATTAATTAATATTTAAAAAAAAATTAACTAGCTGGTTAACCCTCCCCAGCCCACCCCATCCCATTTTTACCTGTTTATAAACGGGGCGGGTTCAAACATGTTGATAAGTTTAAAACTTCAACCCATCCTACCATTTTTTATGAGTTAAACAGGAAAATTCAATGGGTTGAGTTGAACCCATTTTACCACCTCCGGTCTGGACATTGTGATAGAGAAATAATATTTTTCGTAGACAATGTAAATCCATCTTTCATTTTCAACCTTACGCGGAAGTTTCGAACCTTTTTTAACATAAAAGGACAAAATGATTCTCAGTAGAATATACGGGGTCGTCTTTTATGTATGAACTGCCGAGGCTATGGCCAATAAACTATATTATAGGGGAGGAAAAGAAAAAAACTAAAGTTCACCTTGGGAGGAAACGGAGAGACAAAAGGAGAGACAAAACTTATGATATGCATATAGATATTGGAAAAAATGTTTATCTTTTTAGATGACACAACTTATATTATTTCACTCTCAGAAAGAGGTGAGACTCACATCTTTATTTTTTTGTCAACTCTCTTTCCTCCTTTATCTATCTCATTCTCTCTTTTAAAATGACACAATCTTATATCCTTTAAAATGACACACACTTTACCCATAGATATAATATACATTGTCCTTTAGCCACGCGTCATGTAAAGAACCTTGGGATACACCACCCCAAAAGCTAGCTCAAAGGGTGGGAGTGCCCAAGTCCTTATAAACTCCACATTAGTTGCACATACAACCAATGTGGGACTATATATCTCAACACGCCCCCTCACACGAAAGCCCATTAGGCTTGAAGAGTGGATGATGCAACAGGCCCAACCTACCTGTGCTAAGAGAGTCCACAAGAGAAAGTGGGGGACGGCGAGGCTCTGATACCATGTAAAAAACCAATTCAACCCAAAAGCTTAAGCTATTGGATGAGGCTACATTAATGGTTTTATATATCTCAACACGCCATATGCGAAATGTGGTTCTTATAGTGATATATAATTGCAACTAATTGCAGAATATATGACTTTTTTCAGCCATTAGAGATCATTATACTCGCTAAAAAATCAGAGATCATTCAGTGCTATCATTACTGCTCTCCAGTTTGTCCTGGTTCGTGCTGGCGCCTCTTAGCAACTATAAATCATCGCTTTGAGAGGTTCACATGGATCATAACGCATGGTTGGACATCAGGGTATCTTTAATGGTTTTCATTTCCTTCTTTAACATAACACAACAAATTTTCCTACACACACAACATTTAGTGGGACCCACACATTTTAAAAGAAAAAAAAAAGAAAAAAATTTGACACGCAAAACAAATCTCTATAACATTACACAATCACCTTTCGTACAACATAATAAACATAAAACCCATCTTTAATTCAATAATTTTATATCGCACAAAGTGTACATTTCGTACGGAAAATGATGCCCTGCCCTCAAACTAATTTTTTTACATTAGTTATCGGTGAATAACGTGTATTATGTGATAAATAGAAATTTTAATCGATTTTATCCATATTAATAATTAATTAACATTCTCATTCACCTTATAATATTTATTGTTCAAAAATGTAAATGTGGTGCAATATCAGTCCTTTTTGTTGGTATAGTTTGTCGACTAACTAACTATTACGAAATGTTTAATATATAAGAAAAATATTACGAAATGTTTATTGTATCCTACTTTCGTTATGTCATCTTTTGCCCTTTTATTACAAAAATGATAATAAAAGGGCATTTTAAAGTATGTTATCGTATTTTATTATTTTTACGAAATTGATGTTAGAATAATATAACAAAAACAGTACGTAAAGTAGCATTGTTAATACCTATTTGTGGAGTAAAAACAACAAGTATAGTACTCGATCGATCCTAAAACAAATAAAAAGTTTTTTTTTTTTTAAAATGATGTATGAAAAGAACATAAGGTCAATTGTGACAAAATCAATTTTTCTAATCTATTTCTATGTCCTTTCAATTTTAATGGGTTAATACTAAAAAAAAAAAAAAACTTAATTAGAAGTAACTTTTCTCTCTAATTTTTTGGGTACTAAATTGTCATAATTAAATAGTCCGGATAGTGTTTACCAAAAAAAAAAGTCCGGATAGTAAAGAGCAAAAAGTGACATAGAAGATGTAAATACAATTATGACTTCTCACCTTTTAGTAAATGCATTTAAATGTATTTCAAAGTCAACAAACCCGGCGGTCACTTAGGCATTAATTGATATATATTCAATAGAATTATCCTCATCTTACCCAAAAATAATAATTTTCATGTCAGGATGATGACCTAATAATAGTTTCATATCATACCAAATACTATTGGCAAAAATGGTTGAAGCTTTCTGGGGCATTCTAGAACGTAAAATCGAATTAATCCCCCCTTTCTCTTATAAACCGAGTTGTGGAAAATGAAACAAGATTCCAAACCGATGATCCACAGCTTAACGTGCGTTTGGATGTGAATTGGTGCTATGACTAGAGCTTCGAAAAGTCCTAACTAATATTGAGATTCGTTGGCTGTAGCCTGTAGTCCATTCATGAGGTCAAGAGATGTCACAATACTTCTAACGCGGCATTCTAAGCATATCTTCAAATAAATAAAAGCATCAGTTTGTTTTCGTATTGGAAAATTTGGATATCAGTTAAATGGCGAGTGACTTGAGAATGCTTGTTTGATAGGATTTCGAAATCCTAAATCGTAAAGGATTAGGATTTCGTACCAAGAAACTAAGATAACAGGTGAGAATTTGTGTAAGAGATAGATTAGGAAATTAGGATACTAGAGAACTCCTTATACACAAGTTTCATAATAGAGTTGTCCATCGGAGTTCAGTATTTGATATTAGGGCCCTTGATTTTTCTCTCTTTTAGTTAATTTTTAATTAGCAAATTATTTTTATAAAACTCAATTCACCCCCTCTTGAGTTCATCCGGGACCAACGATTTGTTCACTCTAGATATTTGTTTTGCAAATATTCACCAGTTCACCGATTATCTAATTAATTCATTTTGAATATTATCGGACCCATTTCTCCCTAGACAATTTTTTTAATTTCCTGATTTGAATTCAATATCTCTGATTAAGGGAAAGAAGCTTGTTAATCTTTATCATTTAAGCCAATAGTTACTGTTTAGTTCACTCTATTTAAAAATGAGATATGTAAAATTCCTAATAAATTTCCAACTATTATTAAGGAACATCTTCAGGTCATTATATTTGCAATGAGGGCTCATGCAGAACATCTTTATATCTCTTTCAAACACTTGATCGTTCGGTCCAAAATATCTCCTCTCATTGTAATATAAAATGGCGATTAAATCATTGCTACTCTCACTCATTATGTCGTGAAATATGAAATACAAAAAACAAGAAGAAGATACTATATAAAGATGCACCCGATTTCCAAATTGAAGGTGGGAGTTGTGGGTATAAATAACACTGAGGTCGCTATATTTGATAGCGAACTATAACTGTCGGCAGCTAGTTCTCTGACCCATGCAGCGAACTAGCATAGAGCTGCCACAAGACACCTAGATCGCTCGGACCTTTAGCGAACTAGGTGAGATGCTGCCACATGGCACACCTAGTTCGCTGGATATGGCAGCGAATTTCTTCACGTGTCCTACCAATGTGTCAAAGTGCAGGTGAATTTATTGTAACGTAATTCGCTATTCTCACTGGAGAACTTGATGTCCACCAGAAATGTGTCACATCGGTAAACTAAACTGTAGCGAAGTTGCACGCGTGACATATTTAGAAATAACACTGTTCGCATGATATTTGGATAAATAAGCACGTGAACAGTGACATTTTGCAACGTTATTAAAGAGGATTTCGAATTTCGAACCCTTCCTTTCCTTTTGTAATGTGTTTCTCGTTTAGTTCATGTGGTTGCTTTTTTGTTCGTCAATTTTTGTCCACTATTCACGTGACTGTTTATTTAAACAAAGGAAAAAAAAGGCTTTTAGGTTTCTTTTATTAATCTACTTCTGTTTCATTGGTGCCACAATGCCTCATTGGTCTTTGATTATCAGCCACAATAAATAAAGCCCCTACTCACTTTCCAAGGTTCACACCTCCATTTGCATCCTTTTGCCTCTATAAAACACCTTGTTTTATTCCCTCTTTCATTCAAGCCTCAACCTCTTTTTCTTTCTTCCTTAATAAATTTTCTGCCATCTCTGACATAAAGCAAAGATGACCAAGGTCACAGCCCTGTTCTTCACCCTGTTCCTCTGCTACATGCTTGTCCATGCCACACGCCCTGAACCAACTTTTCACAAGGAATCCTTGGTAAAAACACAGTATCAGGTTGGTTGAATTTTGATGCTATATATTCACTTCACTTCTAAGTTACTTCCTGTTGATGACTAATTAAGTTTATGACCTTGATTTCATATATGTAGAATTTTGAAGCATTTGATGAAAGCTGCGAAGGCGTTGGAGAGGATGAATGCTTGATGAGGAGAACACTTACCGCTCACGTCGACTATATTTATACGCAGAAGCATAAACCTTAAAAAAAAAACAAATAAATAAATAAATAAATGATCTCTCCTGGTTCTGTAGCAACCACATATCAAGACACGAGCAAGAGTTCTTTTAAGCTTGTTTTAGATACATGAGGTGTAGGTCACTCGTTCATTTGGGACCGTAATTTGAAAAGGTGTTTTTTTTTATTATTATTCTCTTTTGCTTATATGTATATTGTATGAAATTGGAATTTTATGAAAATATTTCTCTTGTTGATAGAGTGAGAGGTCATCAGTTATTAAGATATGTCTCTTATCTGATAGGGATGTGCATGGGTCGAACCGAACCGGATTTGTTAAAAAATCGAACCGAATTGGTTTAAATGATTCGGTTCGAAAGTGGTTCAGTTCGGTCCAAAATTGGTTCGGTTCGGTTCGGAACCGGTTCGGAAGTGGTTCGGAACCGGTTCGGGTCGACCCTCTTTTGAAAAGAAAAAATTTAAAAATTTAAAAAATAAAGTTATAAAAATTAATTTGGTTTGATTTGAAAATAGTTCGGTTCGGTTCGGAAACGGTTCGGTTCTTAAACCGGTTCTAAAAACCGGTTCGGTGTTCTAAAAACCGGTTCGGTTCATGAACCGGTTCTTTAAAAACCGGTTTGGTTCATGAACTAGTTTTTTAAAACCGGTTATTTTATGGAGCGGTTCGACTCGGTTCATAGTTCGACCCACTTTTTTTGGTTATTTTGCACACCCACTTACCGGCTCCAGAATATTTCATATTTTGGTTCAAAACCTGTGGTACTGAACCTAAAGTTGGAGATTGCATCACACATAAACTCACAACGTCAGCTTATAACATAAAGAATGCTAAAAACACGCAAAAGAAATTAATTGAGCGTGCACTGCCAACTCAAATGGGCTCATCAAGCACTAAAACGAGCTACCTACATGATATTCGTTTTTCTTTTTTTTTTGATAACACATGATATTCTTTTGATCAATAAAGTTTTGCATCTTTTTTGGTGAAACAAAACAGAAAGGATCCATTGAGTCATATAAAAGTACAATGGATTCAAATGCTACTTTATCAATTTAATTTTTTGTGACAACGGAAGTTAAAGAGAAAAAGTATGTGATCATTGCTTTGTTGAGGTAATTATATAACATCGGATTCATGAATGCAAGCTATCAATCTCTGGAGAGTTTAGTATTCATGAAATCAACCACTTAGGTGGCTCTGGAGAGTTCAGTATTCATGAAATGAACCACTTAGGTGGCCTTTTCAGGTCGGTAATTTAATTAAATTTGCTGATGATTTAGTTTGAAGTTATAACTGGGTGGAGGTAACGGCGCTGATCGTGGGAGAATTATTATCAATGAGCTAAGTAATAATCCATCGTAATAAATGAGTCTGAAATCACATTTTAACTTAAAACTTTAAAATGTTTTTTATGAATTCTTTCCACTTAATTACATGATTTTTATTAAATACATTTCTAACTGTGGGACATTTTATTACTCACACTTGAATTCCTAATATATATTCTCTTCATTGTGAGTCTCAAGCTCACATTTGCTCTGAAAGCTTCTTCAAGTATTAATGGATTAACATTAAGACTTCACTAAAATCATCAAGTCATTGGATATAAACTGAACATCAACCATCTTCAAATACTCGGTTTACATAATCAATTATTTATTCTAATACCACTATTGGACAGTCAAGAAGAGTGCTCGGGATACAATAGAATGATGATCAATGGGCTAAGCGGTGATTTATCACAATAACTGAACTCAATACCAAATCCCACCTAAAACCTTAATATGTTGGGTTTATAAATCCTTTCATTAATCAATTAGTCAAATTTTAACCAATATTAAACTTCTCAGCTCAGAATAAAATTTCCTAACAAGAGAATTATTAAAATCTTATTTGACATGGGAAGATAAGAAGCCTCGAAGAAATAAGATCTACCAAAAGATGTATATGCTTCTTTGCTTTTGCTGTAGCCGAGAGCATTCACATACCATGATTCCAAAATAATCGTACTGCTCCCGTTTCTTCCACAAGCAGCCTAGAAAAAATCTAGGTGGAGGAAAAAGTCGGATACAATATTGGAAAACGTTCATAAAATTAAGAAAATTATTTGATTTAATTTCGTAAAAATAATATATATATATATATATGTGTAAAAATAATATATATATATATATATATATATATATATATATGTATGTATGGGCCAGGATATTCTTACACCGGTGTAAGAGTTAGAAGTCTTACACTCAATCTTCACTATTGATCAACTTGTATCCAATATTTACAAATTTTTTATTTTTAAACTTACAAACTATATTATGTATGAGTAGTATTACCGGTAAGATATAGTGTAATTTGTAAGTTTATAAAAAAAAATTGTGTGTGTGTGGAAAAAAACATCTATCCTTATAAAGGATATAAGCTTATATCATTTTAGATCCTGACCGTTGATTTCCGTCCATCAACGGTTATAATCTATTGGGTTAAATTTAATGGGCCAAATTTATTATTAATTAATTAATAATTTTGATCCAATAAATTACAATCGTTGATGAACGGAAATCAACGATTAGAATCTAAAATGTCATAAGTTTATATCATTTAAAATGACATATTTTATTCCCTATATATATGTTTCTATATATATATATATATATATATATATATATATATATATATATATATATTATTGGCACATATTACCTTATATAAGTTTAGCAAAAAGTAAATCAAGTTGAAGTCATTTAAATTCATATAAAGATGTTTTAATTATTAACAATTATAAACTACACTATCATAACTTGTACTACTCATTAATAAATCTCGCATTAAAAAAAATTATATGATTAATTAGTGGGCAAATAAATATATAAGTTCACCAAAGAAATAAGTTGTGTTACAAAATTAGTACTTATTTGAATTGAATAACAAAATGTCAGTTAAATGTTTGGAGAATACCGGATACAATGTGAGAATATATTGCGGTTAAAATTGGAAATAAAAAGTTTCACCAAAAAAAAAATGTGAAATAAAAATTTGTTTTTTAATTTTGTTTTTATTCACAATTATAAAAATATTATATTACTCTTATTTTATTTTTTTTAAAAATTATACAGAAAATATTAAAAATAACAAAATGACAAATTGATATCAGTGTGGGGGTGATTTTGAGTATTATAAAATCATTCGTAATGGAGCAACCTCGAAAATGACTGGGTATTTCAGCCTAATGCCAATATGAAGAGGCATGTAAGTATTAAAGCAAGCTATTAGTCAAAAACTGGATATAATTGAAAAATGAGATTTTCAAATAACGTTTACCCGTCCGTGTCCCCTCCATACCACACTACGTATAAACGTCAAATGCAAATATTCGTTCCCCTGAATGGTCATTTATGCTTCAAGGAGTTATGTTTACATGGGTGAATAATTCAATATGCTGAATGGTCATTTTTTTTTTCCTGAATGGTCATTGGGGCAGTCATGTAATGGTCATTTTTCGTTCCCCTGAATGGTCATTTTTTTTTTTTTTACTTTTACTAATAATTACAAAAGCATTACATTATTTTCAAAAAGAGAAGAAGGGAAATTAGGGTTGCTGTGTGCATGAAAATCAAAGGTAATCATTGACTAGTTAAGGTTAACAAAAAAAAAAAAAAAAAAAACAGTTTAAGGATGGACAGATGGACCTACAAGTAAATGGATTGATATTAATCCACAACTCTCTCTCTCTCCTTTGGAAACTGATCTTAATTATCTCGAATCAGAATTCCCGGTATCCCTATGGGTTCGATTTTTTGAGCCGTCTATTTGACTAATTCAGAGTTCGGGTGCGAGTCCAAAGATTACGGTACTTTTGCCCCTCCCTAGACGATGTTGGATCAACTCATTTTAATCCTACGGGGTTGGGCCCTAAAACGTCCTATGGGCTTGTGGTGTCAAACAAGTTTTGGGGTTGGGCCCTAAAACGTCCTATGGGCTTGTGGTGTCAAACAAATTTTGGGGTTGAGACTGATGGACCTTGCATTGCTTAACATCTCCTATGCTGTTGCTCTGGCTGCTTCAGACCTGAGAGACCTCACCGGGGAACAACAGTTACTATATATAGTGAATGACCTGAATTTCTAGTGCGGCGCGAAATCTTTGATAATGTTCGGGCGAAGAAAGTTTCTTTCCTTCCCCTTGGTCATTGGGGCAGTCATGTAAGTTTCATTCTTCTCTTTCCCTTTATCCAATTTCGATGTATACATACATGCCCCAATTTAATTCCCATATTATATAATTGATTCATATTGTTAACGATGTGCGGTGAAGATTTTATATATCACACATATCGATTGGTTCTCACTTGGTTTAAATTTGGGGTTGCTAAAACTTGTAGAAGCACTATTGCTGTTGAGATATTGACACCTATTACCTAATCAAATCAAATATGTTTGAAGATTTTGAATTAGCTTGATCGAGTTATGTACTAAGATTTTGTAAGGGCTATGCAGCATTGGTGTTGTTTCTGGGAAGGCAATATTTGGACCCCCACTTGATGAGTATTGGAAAAAGAAGCGTCAGGAAGAGGCAGGTGCTTCTGCTGCAAAGGAAAATGACTCAACCTCAACTTAACTCACCATCATATAAAATCTTGTCATACTTTTCTAACTTTCTTTTGACTAAAGATGAGGATTGAAAGATAACATTTGAGTTTGCATTGCATCTTTGAACTCCAGGTTTCATTTACTCTTGGCAGCACTCTGGGTGAAATTTCATGCTGAGTAGAGAATGGGATTTGGTTATTTAGTAGAATTCATGTTAGATTTCACTTAACAATAAAATAATGTTGAAAAGAATATGTTCAAAGGGGTGTTATTAGCATTCCTCTCATGTTCAGAGAAGGGAGTTTTGGTGTGAATGAATCTTCTTCCTCATGATAACTTTTTTATCCTCTTCTCTTGAGATGTATCTTTTCTCTTTCTCTATTTTGTTACTGAGCTTAGTCACAGGGCTCCTCTGTCTCTATACTGATTCCTTGGATTTAATAAAATTCATATAAGCCAGTCCATTTTTGCATTTGTCTTCTCTATTTATCTATCAATATTAATTATGTACTGCTTATCATATTGCAACGTGCAAGGGAATCTAGTGTTCAGTAGTTCTGTCATGAAGCACAGTTGTTATGTCCAAAGCCTAAAATATAATTCAAATGATGACGAGCATGTGTACCTGCTCAATGGAAATGGAATCAACAATATACTGGAATGGGATGTTCTGTAACAAGGCTTCAACATTCCAATTCAAGGATGGGTTCCACTGATTACACCCTCAAACAAATCATACTGCTGGGTGATGAATGCCAGCTTTTTAACAAATGATGTTTTGCGGGTCTAATGAATGCTACCTAATAAGAGGAAAGATTGAATATATGTCTGCGGTAAGGTTAATATATGTGATTACGGAAATTGTTTAAGGGTGCATCGGATATGTCATGTAACAAGACATTCACTGCAACTCATTTTTAACTATGTAATCCTGAAAATATATAATTATAATATTAAAATCATTATTTTTAATTATGTACTTCCGAAAGCACATAATTAAAAAATTGGAAGTACATAATTATAATATTAAGATTATTGTTTTTAATTATGTACTTTCTGGAATACATAGTTAAAAAATGATTGCAAGAATGAACGGTACCATTCTTGCAACATGATTCTTATATTTTCCATTGTTTAATGCAATAAATTTACAGAATTATTTAAATAACTTAACCAGGTATATTACAGAAAGAAATCATGATGTAGCTGCATGTCAACGAAACACCACCGTGAAAGAGATATAATGTGGTACACAAGTCAAATCACATTCTGCATGTTGGTGAATGGAACTATTTTCAATTACTTAAACGGGAACAAAGAGAGACATACTGTCCCAATTGTGGAGATTTATTGCTGTCAAATAACTCACAATCTGAGCAATATTAGCACATCTTTTGACACAAGCACAAAAAGACTACAGAATAAACCCCACGAACAATTGAACCGTCTCAAATGTCTCCCTCTCTCATGACATTTGGATTAAACCTTGTTTATTGCTGAACTCTCTTTTTCTTCATCAGAAATTTTGATTCAATTGATGATGTTTCTTACTATAGAAGGTAAACCCTTTTAAACACCGTACCAAGCAAACCCAACACCAGCCATTTCGAAGATCCACTTGTTACTTTTGTGGGCATAATAAATCAATTTTTCAGTTCCATCAGTGGAAATCACCAATTTTAGGCTATTTTCGAAAATAATTTTTTAGTCTTCAGAACAAAAAAATTAAAAAAAAATTCGTTTAGTAAGACCTGTTTTGTAAAAAATATTTTGAAAATTATAACTTTTTTTTGTTTTTAGAATCAAATTTAGAGAACATTTCTGAGTTGTTTTTGTTTTCTGTTTTAGTTTTTAATTTTCAAAAAGAAAAAAACATAGAAAACAATTGTTTCCATAATTATTTTATAAAACAGTTTTAAAAACTAAAAAACCATAACACAATCAAACAAATTTAATTTTTTTGTTCTGAAAACTAAAAAATTGTTTTCGAAAACAGAAATCACTGCTTTTTTTCTTCTTGTATTCCGACTAGCTTGATTCACTCAATGATGAATGGATAGTTTCTTTTGCTGCTGGCACACGCAACACAAACAAATTTAATAGGAGGGACTAGTTTTTTTAGTTTTATGACGTCAAAATCTGAAAATGCCGTTGCAGAATACATGCAGAAACAGTGGCGTCTCGTGAATGGAATTGCCAAGGCAAATTAGTTTGCCTGTTGATTTCAAACTCTCTGGTAGAAAGTAATAGCTAACAATCATCGGTCCTGGGGTATCAGACCAATTATATCATTAATGAACTATAATAACCATTTTATTAAGTAACGATATGATTGATTTAATTTATTCAGCTTAACTTTACTAGGTTTATGCAAAGATTTTTTTCTTAATATGTTGATAGGAATGTTAAATAAGATTATTTATTTAGGACATTTGTTTATGAATTTCTTGTATTTCTTTTTTTTGATAAATCATAGATATCCTTCAGGGGGAGGACAATCATATTCGAGTCGGAAACTTATAAATTTTGTTTAACCGAAATTAAATATCTACCAGTTGTTAAATTTCTTGTATTTCTTCTTCTTCCTTATCAGGCCATTAGTGGGTTATATGTGTTACGATTTTTTGTTATTGTCCAACCCCACAGGCCCACGTGAAGACATATCCCTGTGTTTAGTTGTGAAGCCCATTTATTTCAGTATGGTCTCTAGGCTTTTGACCAAAAACAAATGCTGATTGCATCATGATCTTGTCGCATTGACATTGGTAACTCGGGAATTATGCAACTGTTCTGACCCTCCTATTAGGTTCACATTTGATCCAATTTTTTTGGGTCTAGTTCATTGACTTCATGTGTAATCACTTGGAAATCTCTCTAATTTCGAAGACAAAATTTAAATTAGCACCTATCAACTCCATGAGAATAGGAACAACTATCATTATTTTGTTTTTTTTATAAATATCTCCAATAAAATTCTCATGATATCTCCATGATTTTTCCTACTTACCTTCCATGACAGAACCAATTCTTTCTCTGTGTCTATAAAGTTCAAACACGGAGTGATCACAGACTATTGATAATTACCATCAACAAGTTCAAGGAATTACATCATTGTATTCTGTAGCTAGTTATGAAGTACTGACACTTCAAAAATTCTGATGTGTCGTGCCCAACACTCTCTGACACTACGACAATCCCTGACACTTCAACACGCGTTGTAGAGACTCAAAAAAAGGTTCAAAGGTTGTGTTGCGTTGCATTTTCTAGGTTGTGTTGCGTTGCATTTTAATATTATAAGTTTAACTTCATTTTTTTGTTAAATTATTCAGTATTAAATATAATATACATTATATAAAGGGAAAAATGTTTATCCTTTTAAATGACATAACTTATATCCTTTCACTCTCACAAAGAGGTGGGACCCACACCTTTATTTTTTTTTTGTCAACTCTCTCTCATCCTTTTTCTATTTCTTTTTCTCTCTCTCAAAATGACACAACTTTACATCCTTTAAAATGATACATATTTTACCCTTACATAAATTAAAAATAATATTTAATATCAAGACGTGTCCTAACGTGTCAAAATCTAACATTTTTAGAATTAATGTGTCGAAGTGTCGTGTCGTATCGTGTCTCGTGTCCCATGTCGATATCGATTAGTAAATATAAGTCATTATAAATAAATAGTTTATCGATCACAATAAGGATTTACTATCTTTCTTCTAATTATTTTTTCTTATATCCTCTAATTCTCCCCCTTCTTTATAAATCTTCTCCTTCTCCTCTAATTCCCCCTAATTCACCCTCCTTTTAATTTCTATGGCTATATATTATCTATCTGAAGAGCAACCAATACGCTTCCTGGGATTGCGGTCTCCATCCGAAGTAAAAGGTAGGTTTATGGTGTGTGGTCGAGTCACTGACTGGGTTAAAAAGTCAAAGGAAAGGAGCCTCCACACTCTACACTCATAAACATTGTCAAGAGAAAGCTACAGACACTGCGTGACATTATCCCACAACGGATTCCCAACCCACATCTTTACACCAATTCGTGTCTATCGCTCCGAGGGAGAGACTTAGCCACCACAAATTCGTCTGCATTTTTGCAACTTAAAATGATCGCCACGTTCATAACGAGTGCCACGTGGCACAATGGTAAAGTGAGATCTCAGGTCTCTGTCTTACTAGATTAAAACCCCGCAAACACAGGTTCTCGCCCTTTCCATCTTACACTTTAGAAATTAAGTCCCACAAATCGTTGAAAGCCAAAAACTACAGGTGATAAAAAATTTGAAAGAATTACATTAGAATTTTCAAAATTTTGTAGATAGTTATTGAATGAGTTAAAATGATAGGAGTATTTATCTCTAATATAATATTAATAACTAACAATAATGCCAAAGCTGTCTAGAATTTTTCTTGTGCATGTTTTGTTGCGCGTGAGTAGGTCATACATGCTTCATTCACCCCATATGTTTCGGCTCTATACTACTAAATATGCATATGTGCACACATCTATTTCTGAAATTACACGTAACATAATACCAAATTTAGAACATCAAGATTTGGCACCCTCTTCGTTCCTGTCTCAAAACTCCTACCCTCTCTGTCCAATTTTTTTCTCCAATGGAAACTTCTACTCCCATGACCTTCAATTTTACATCTTCTGTGACCGTGGACCCTGCACCTTTATCAACATGTGAACCGCACTATTCTATATACCCTTTCATACTTAATAACCATTTTCAAAGGTAATTTGCATCTGGAGATTGCAAGCTTCAGGTGAAAAAATAGTTGGTTTTCCAAGTCAAAGGGAATTTCTAATTAAGACGACAAAGTTCAAAAACGTAATGATTACCAATTATTTTCTTCTTTTTTGGGTTTCTGTGTCATCAATCATCACTTAGAAAACAAGAAAGACAGCGCTCCATTATCGCCACGTTTCCTTAAGCTGTTTTTTATATGTACGCGTTTTCTTTTTTTTTCTCCCATGCGTTTTGAACATTTCTAAACTATACAGCCTGGGAATCTCTATAGGTACATGCACTAGTCCACGATAAATTGTCGAAAAACATCAAACAAAACTCGAATTGAAGCCTTGTTCATAGAGTGAGATGGAGATAATTTACCAGCCTCACATCGACAGAGAGATTGAATCGCTCATAGAAAGAATACATCCACCCAGGTACTATATATACCATCTTTGTTATTTTCGTTGTGTGAAAATCTCATCGTCTTCTTCTTGTTTCCTACTAAAAGAAAATTGAAACATCATTAATGAATTCATGATCTTATTCAACTGTCTCTTGATCTATATGTGCAGGGTATGTATAGACAACGATTCTTGCAAAGACTGCACGGTGGTTAAGGTTAGATGCAATTTTCTAGCTACTTTCTAAGTTGTTTACATTTAATCACTATCAATCCTACTTACTGGGTCCTATTCATTATAGTTAAACTTTGTGTGGTAAGCCATTAGGTTCGGTTTAGTACCGAGGAGTTTGGATAGTTTATATTAAGTTATGTGTTTAATTCTCACTTGTATCTAAAAAAAATTTATGTCTGATGTCCACCGTTACAGAAGGCTTTCGCCCACAGATTTTATAAACAGCTTTGTTTATGATAATGATAAATCTTTTAGCATTACGATTTGGAAGTACCAAGTACACGTTAAATAGATAGAATAGATATCCTAGTGGAGATTTCCCAACTTGAGGTTATACACAAAATTAATAATAATAGAATGCACATAGAAATTAAGAGCATAACTGCTCGAGTTGTTATTATAACACCTGCAACCAAAAGCCAATGAAATTATGGTACCTAATTGTGCTTGCTCTCTCCGCTATTACTAGTTATCATATGCATTGTTAACAAAATAGAGTAATCCTACATATAAGTCATAAAATGGCTCTCGCACCTAATTAATTGTAGCTAGAACTTAATTTAATCATGTTCATCTGCAAAAGGAAAAAAACCAATTTTGGCAGGTAGTCTGTAAAAATTGTGGTAATCCGGTATGAAAAGATTCGTGGGTTTAACAAACAATCATTAGTTTTGCTAGAAACCAAACAAAATCGAAGATAGTAAAGAGTTTAAAAACAATTATTCAATGCACAAGAAGTAAAAGCCTCTGACTTTATTTACAATTTCAGTTCAACAATACTAATTTTAATAAGTTTTTGGGTATTCACAAACAGATTGATAGTGCGAACAAGCATGGGATATTATTGGAGATGGTGCAGGTGTTGACAGATCTTGACCTCGTCATTTCCAAATCATACATTTCTTCTGATGGTGGATGGTTAATGGATGGTCAGTATCTCTCCCTCAATAAAACAACGGTCTTTATTATTTACATACCATCATCCTATGTAGCACTGACACTGACACGGGACACGTGACACGTGACACGATACGACACTCCGACACGTTAATTCTAAAAAATGTTAGATTTCGACACGTTAGGACACGTTTTGATCTTAAATAATATTTTTAATATATGTAGTATATATTATATTTAATATTCTATAATTTAACAAAAAAAATGAAATTAAACTTATTATATTCATCAATTTTGCAAAGAAACATAAGATACCCCAAATATTTATATTAAACTCAATAAAATGGTAATTGTAATTCAACGAATCTAATAGTTCGAACTAAAACTCAACGCAACGCAATCTTTGAACTTTCTTTTGAATTTCTATCACGCGTGATTAAGTGTCGGGAAGTGTCGGAGTGTCGGAGAGTGTCGGGAAGTGTCAGACACGACACGTCAGGGTTTTTGAAGTGTCGGTGCTTCATAGCCACCATCTTTATATTTTTTTTACACTTACTTTAATTTAGAAAAATAAATTTATAGAAAAAATAAAGGATTTTATGTTTATTATGGTGTAGGAAAAGTGATTCTGTAATGTTATAGAGATTCGTTTTGTGTGTCATATTTTTTTTTTGTTTTAAAACATGTGGACTCCATAAAATGTTATGTGTGTAGGAAAGTTTATTATGTTACGTCAAAGGAAGAAATGAAAACCCAAAAATAAATGTCAGAATGTATGTTTTTGTATAATCTGGATTTATAAGATTGCTTTTATTTACCTTTCTCCTTCATGGCAGTGTTCCACGTGACGGATCAGGTTGGCAAGAAGCTCACTGATAAAAACCTCGTGCATTACATTCAGCAGGTCTCTCTGCCACTCCCATCTTCTTGTCATCTATCTACGTATCTAACTTACATAATTAATTGAATAATACCAGGAGGAATATTCTCGCTACCAAAATTTTTCACTACCAACTTACTATCTATCTAATCACCATATTAACATTTTCTCTTTCTTCAAAAACTTTTTAACATTTTCTCTCTTTAATCCAATGGTGATGTGATGGGTAGTAGGTTAGTAGTAAGAATATCTCTAAGACCCGAAACATAAATATAAAAAAATAAGATATTTTGCAGGCTCTGTGCGAGACTAGAAGACCACAACAAGAAGTGTCAGTGTCCACGGCAAATGTAGCCATAGAGGTGACAGGGACGGACCGACCGGGCCTGTTCTCAGAGATATCAGCGGTGCTAGTGGGCTTGGGCTTCAATGTCACATCCGCAACGGGCTGGACCCACAATGATAGAGTCGCCTGCATTATCTATCTGGAGGAAGCATCCAAACCTGGGCCCATCGACTACAACGAACATTTGGCCCGGGTCCAGGATCAGATCCAGAACGTTGTTGAGGCCCATGACGGCAGGGGGGAGAAAGAGAAGAGGAGCGTGAGGCTGACAAGCTTCGCCGCCGGGTGCCACCATACCGAACGGCGACTCCACCAGCTGATGTACGCCGATGGGGACTACGAGAGTTGCCGTGCCTGCCACGGGGACAGAAGCGGCGAGCACAAGAAGGGGTGTGATGGGACCCACGTCTCCGTGAGTAGATACGAGGAGAAGGGGTACTGGGTGGTGAACGTAAGGAGTAGGGACCGTCCTAAGCTGCTGTTTGATACCGTGTGCGTGCTCACGGACTTGCAGTACGAGGTTTTTCACGCGGCTATTAGCTCCACGAGCTCCATCGCTGACCAGGTACTAGAAACTTTTACATTATCGTCATCATTTATAATATGCGTTTGAGTATATATACCACGTTGTGGTCACATTTAATGTTAATGCACGTGTTACACAGGAATACTTCGTAAGGCCCAAGGGTAGTTCAAATATGGACAACGAAAGCGAGAGGCAAAAGCTCACTCTATGTTTAATCGCTGCTATAGAACGCCGAGTGTCGCATGTATGTCCCATGAGACCCATCACGAAGGTTTTCGTTTGTTTTGCATAACATTTGTTCGTGATCACTATTTTTCTTGACAAAACAAAAAAGATAACGAAAGAAGTAAAGTTAGATCTTGTTGAATTGGTGCCAGGGATTAAGGGTGGACATTCGCACTCAAAACAGAATGGGACTACTGTCGAACGTGACACGCGTCATTCGTGAGAATGGACTATCCATAACAAGGGTTCAGATTGGAGTAAAGGGTGAGATAGCAGTTGGATCATTTTATGTTGTAGATTCTTCGGGTCAAGATGTGAACCCAAATATAGCGGAGTTGTTGAGAAAAGAAACTGGTGGGTCAATTGTTACGGTTCACAATTCGCCCAACAGGGTCCCTCAATCCTCATCATCCAGTACAACTACGCATGAAACCAAGAGCACGACAGAGGTTAGACCAAGATTTTCTCTGGGAAGCATGCTTTGGTCTCATCTCGACCGCCTCTCCAGCAATTTCGGCCCCATTAAATCCTGAGAAGCTCTAATCTCGGGAAAATTAGTTATTACTTCAAGAAATGTCTTTTTTGTAAATAGCTGTATATATGGGAACGGGGAGTGGATACGGAGATTAGGAGAGTTCTTTTCCCTGTATTCTGATGAGCACTATCCACATTTTTCGCGCTTTAAAATCGCACAGCATTCAACGAGAAATTAGATTTGTAGATCAATTGTAAATATAGGTGATCTCATTACAGGAAGATGGTGATGGTACCATTAGTGTTATACAATGATGTTATTTGCAGACTGGCATTTTGAGTAACTTATTTACAATTCGTTTAACTCTTTTATATTTCGATCCAATTCAATGCCATCAGCTCTATAATCAGAAGTTATATTTAATTGAACAAAGAATTTTTATGATACAAGTATGTTATGTTTTATGCCAATAATAAATAATAATAGAGGGGCGTGAGGTATGAAAATTACAAAAACTATTGCAGATTTCTAAGCCTGCAAATTTCAAGAGTGCGTTCTCATTTACTGAAACTCGAATATCTGCGTTAAACCTATTGACGTACTCTATTAATAAAACATTAGACATTAGAAGTCTAGAGTTCTAAAGTCACAAAGCTCTGTAATGCCTGTAAATAATTAAAGGTCGGTCTTGAATAATTAACTTTAAGTCCTTTATGAGAAAATACAGGCTAAATAGGTAACTCAATCTCATACAATAAATAGCCCCGAGACTATGCATCACATAAGAAGAAAATTTTATTGATTACCAGCTTAGTATTAGAACAAATGTCTTACTCCTGTACTTTATATATTTCAGTTGCTGCATCCCAGCATTTTTTAAAGTGGGCTGTGCAGTTCTCATAATCCATCAATAAATCTTCATAACCGCAGCACAGATAATTTCTTGCAAGGCTTCATTCAGTATTGTTTAAACACGAGTTTAATTAATTGAGAGCATTTATAACCACACATTGCATAATGCCAAGCGGAAACTGGCTTTATGTACACAAATACGGGTTTCCAGATGTTAATCAACAGGTACTATATGCAAATATTAACACAATAGAAGAGGATAATAGAATCGTAAAAACACTTACATCTTCGACATGGTCTGCAGCATCGTCACATTACATCAATGTCATCAACATTAAGCCAGTCATTAGAATCCTTGTTTTCTGAATTACGGGCACTAGCATGCTCGGAACCTGCATGTTTCCTTTCTACAGAGTTTATATCCTTATCAGAGCTAGCTGAGCTTCTACTTAACTGAACCCAATCTCGAGAGTCTTTTGTAGAAGAATCAGAACCTGATGTAGCTTTTTTATAACTAGTAGGTACCTCACCATCCTCCTCCTCAAGATCACTAAAAGATACATCATCCTCATTAGCAGTGGGAAAGGATGTTCCACTGCCACCAACCATTTCAGAAGTATCCTCTTTCAACCAATCATCAGCATCATCCTCATACGTATCATCCAAAACTCTGTTGGCAGAACTGGATGAAGATTCTTCTGCAGTGGGATTTACTGGTGCTTCTTTAACCACAGACTTGTCAATAATCTGAATTTCAGTACTTTGGACGGTATGTTTCTCCATTTCAACATCAGACACAACCATAGATGGGACTGCTTCAACAGCAGATGTCTTCAGAGTATCTGTTCCATGTTGAGCACTGCTTGGCACAGACAAATGGTGATCTGCCTCTTTTGACTGAACATTTGCGCTAGCAGACAAGTCTGGCTCTTTCTTTTCCTTACTTCTTTTGTCCAACGTCTGAGTCAGCATTGCTCTTGCTTCCATTATCTGCACATATCGCATAAATTGGAGGTAATGCAGGCTAAAAGATTGATTAACAAAAAGTAAAAGCTGGACAAAAGTCACATGCCGCAAGGATGACAAGTTTTCATTTCCAAACATCTTGGAAACTCATCTGTCGTGAAGCAGAAGGATCACGTTAGACATAAATAGGTTTTGAACAATTAGATCAGACCATCTAAGCATAGTGACACAGTTTCTAAAACAATTTAAGAATACCAACCTACAAGATTCAAATGCGATGACTAACAGCAATAAAATACCTTGAATGTCTACATTTCAGTCATTCGTCACACATACTTAGTAAGAAGAAAGAAGAAATCAAACAAATACATAAGAAAATTAAGAAAATCAATTCCGAGTGAATTTGAACTCACTTGTGGGGTTGATAAAAAAGCAGCATCATTTTTGCTGAGTCTAGGGTGTAGGAGTACAAAGTAAATCTTCCAAAAGCAAGCATCACTCATATATCCAGGGCAAAGTTCTAATCTTAGAGCAGCTAACCTAGGAGCCAAACGTTCAACAGCTAGAGCATGTTCTTGCTGAGCATCCGACAATTCAAAATCTGTAGAATGAAAAAAAACAAATTCAAAGATGAACCAATATCAGCAAAAATCATATAGAATACAAAACTAAAATGCACATTAACATACATTGCAATTTTAATAGAGCGAGGAAATCACAACAATATAATGAAACTTGTAGAATCACATAACAATATCAATCATCAAATTAATAAGGAAAGAAAAATGAGACCAAGAAAGAAACCCGAAATTTACCATCAGAATCGGGATCATAAGGAAGAGGGAAATCGAGCCAAGTCTCTGGATGCATGGCTATGTTCCTTGCAAATTGCATCACCTCCTCGGTGATTCCAACGACGCCATCGAGGCCTTCGTATTCGTGGAGAGGACGCTCCTCTTCAGATCCAAGTTGAAGGAAACTCGATGCGATCTTCGTAAACTCGGACACCGCCTTATTACCCGAAAGCTTCGAGATCCCGCTCTTGAATTTCCCGCTAATCTCCGCGAAATCGCTTCTGATTCCGGCAATAAGGGCTTCATCGGGATTCGAGATCTGAGTTTGTGGTCGCGAAGGGTCGGGTTCGGGTTCGGGATCCGGGGGAGGGGCGAGGAAAGAGGCAACGCCCCAGAATTGGCGCGATATGGTCTTGGTGAGCTCGGAGATATCCTCTTTGACGCCACGTGCGGTGGTTGGTGACGATGATTGTGATTGTGGATCGGGTTTAACGGGATCCGATTTGGATTCGGATGTGGATTTTAAGTCATTGTTGTTGTTGTTGTTGTTAGGAACGTGTTCTTCTTCTTGCTCTTCTTCGACGTCGTCGAGTCTGAGTGAGTTGGCGATTGATCGGGCTAGCCATGACATGGTTGACGTCTTGACGATTCCTTACCAGTCGGCAGATTGTAACCATGACTTCAATAGTTAAAACAAGTTCTTCACGGGATAAGGGACCTTCAGCTGCGACACCGTTTTCGATATTGCAATAATAATAATAATGATTTAATTATTTAGGTTTAAATATTTTTTTTTAATTTTTGTTTAATTTGATATCTTTCTTTTTTATTAACGACCCCTTTGTTACTAACGTCACTTGATCATGTGAATTTTGAAGTATGACCATTGTGATTTGGGATATCAACAAATTATCATGGTTACTCAATACAAAGGATATACCTTTTATATCACAAGTGTATGGAATCATCGTGGTTCAAAGGAGGGATTGGTAGCCGGCATTTTGCCAATACTTATATGGTACTTTCAATTGTTTCTCTTAGATATCTACCATAAGGAAGCCCATACTCATTTTTTTCTCATATATATATATATATATAAAAGATCAGAATCATTTTACATCAGTGTAAGTTACATTCTCAATTTTGTCTATTGATTCCACTTATATTTAAGAGCTCTAATTTTTTAGTAATGTGAGTCATTGGATACAAGTGGATCAATGGTCAAGATTAAGTGTAAAACTTTTAACTCTTACACTGGTGTAAGAATATCCTGAATCATACAAAGGATAAAAGCATTAAATGTGAGGAATTAAAATCATACACATGTCGTTGTTGTACGTAAAGTGGCTGCAGAAATGATTTTACCACACACACATATATATATAGGGGTAAACATTTCTCAAGCAGCTTGAGATAAGTTTATCTCCAACTAGTCCCAAACTACGTCGTTTTGATTAATGAAGGGTGTTTATGTAATTTTAGATGAATTAATGAAGGTTGTTTCAGTAAAATGTATATGATATAAAAATAAATAAAATTACAATAACACCCTTCATTAATTCACCTAGAATTACATAAACACCCTTCATTAATCAAAACGACGTAGTTTTGGGGCTAGCCGGAGATAAACTTATCTCAAATTGTTTGAGAAATGTTTTTCCCATATATATATATATATATATATATATTATAATATATATATATATATATATATATATTATAAGGTTTCACTTTTAATGTAACTTCATTTAAAATTTTCATTATAAATGAATTAAATAAATTATTTTAAATTAATATTTTTATACTTGAATTTAATAAATAATTAAAGGAAACAACGATCAATGGATCAACTTGAATTGATCTAGCACGCATAGAATTAGATTGGGCCAATAATTTATCAGATCAAACTAAATTATACTTAGCCTCCTAAGAATTGACTCTCATTTTGGCCCAAATTTAGTGCTGACAAAATGGATTCCACTTGATAGATTAGTTTGTTTAAATTGCTAAATTTGGGAGGATGGATTGTAATTATTAATGGTTTTATATTTCTCATTCAACATGAGAATTGAATTCTCATGTTGTAGAGACAAAAAATATGTGAGATCCGTATGTCAGAAAAAATTATGTGTAGGATCCACGTTAGAACGGAAATCGAAGAGTGTGTATGAAAATTCAAATTCTCATGTTAAAGGAGAATTATAAAATCCATTATTAATACGCAATAACTCAACCCACATAAATATTGGTTAAGATCGGTCGGACGCGAGGGGAGATGGATTGACCTATCGAGTTACATTGTTTTTTCTATAAAAAAATTCATAAGTGAGTTAGGTCTTATGCTCTTCGCTTATCATGCCTAAACCCTAAATTCTCTAATTGATCTATATTCCTCTCGACTCACTGAATCATTCTTCACCTAAACATATTGTTTCATTATGCTAAGTGCATAATTTATATTCAAGAACTTTCATTTTTATATGTGGAATAGCTTTATTTTCTTTGAACTCTCCTAATTTACATGACATTGTTTGATGAAAAAAATCTTGATCCTTGAGGTTGAATCCTTGTTTCATATTAAAGTTCTTTTTATTTAAGTGGATTGATCCACCAACCCGCCATACAATGAAATATATTGATATTTTCAAACCATTTGTATATGGATTTTATAAGAGTTATGTTGTAGGAAAAATGATTGTGTAATGTTATAGAGACTCGTTTTGCGTGTCTTAATTTTTATTTATTTTTTTTGTTTTAAAAAGTGTGGGCCCCACAAAATGTTGTGTGTGTAAGAAAATTTGTTATGTCATATTAAAGGACAAAACAAAAACCCTTTGCATATATGAGTAAACCCATCAGCCTTTTCTTGTAGGCTTAGATACGAATCGGGGTTGAGTTGGGCGAAATGACCCGCATTTCCAACTCTAATTAATCAATATGTTAGTTAGAAGAGAAAATGTCAACTTGAATTGACACCACTATAGTAACATCCGTAATTTTATCCATTCATTCAGACTTTTTTATAAGCAAAAGTCTTATGTTCTTCACCTTTCACACTTAAATTCCTTAGTTGATCTCTCTCCCTTTCGAGCCACTCAATCGTTCTCCACCTAAACAAATTGTTTCATTATGTTAAGTGCATAGTTGATATTCAAGTATTTTTATTTTTATATGTGAAATAACTTTATTTTCTTTGAATTCTGCTAGTTTAGATGACATTATTTGATGGAGAAATTTCGAAACCTTGATTTTGACTTTTTGTTTAATGTTCACGTTGTTTTTACTTTTTTTATTATTTAGGTGGGTTGATCGGATAACCCACCAAATGTCATAAAATAAGATGAATTGATATTTTTAATCCATTTATAAATGAGACTTATTAGTCTCATGTTGTTGAAGACATCTTTTTTCATGTCATAGAAATAAACATTTGGGTCTCACATTTTTATTTTTATAAAAGATGAACGTACATGTTTATTTCTATAACATAAGATAAGATATTTCTATGACATAAAAGATGTGCGCCACCCAATCTTATTTTTTGTAGGGTTGAAGACTTGATAGGATTGAGTCCGGGCAAATTGAGCATATTACCAACTACCCAAACTCAATGTGCTAATTAGAAGAGAAATGCCAAAATTGACACCACAACTAACATATCATTCAGTCTCTTTTTTACTAATTTTATTCTTTTCTTTTTTACTCAAGAGAAAGTGAATTGTAACTCTAGGTGAATCTGACTTGCATTTAATGTCATAAGTTTAAATCCTAAAATTACCACTTTGAGAAAAATAACCTAACCAAGTAACCATTAACACTTTGAGAAAAACTTACCTAACTTTCATTCCTGACCTGAAAACTTCAATTTCACAGCGATGTTTTTGGGAATACTACACACACACAAAGGCCAAACATTTGTAAATTTAAATACAGGCTTAGAGTCTAATCTACATGCTCATGTTTCTGTAATAAATTATTAGTTTTATTATAAGCGTCTCACTACAACTTTGTAGGCTTAACATTTTGGCCTATGACATTTATAATATATGTAGTCTCTTAATGTTTAATGTGATTCTAAAAGTATTTAAGAATATAAAGTTAGATCTTTCCATCAACTATAACTTTAAGCTTAAAATAAACACTTCGTTTAAACAAGTGATATCAGTGGAAGGTAAATACTCCTTATCTTAACTGGGAAGGTGTAAAAACAAATTAAAGCATTCTGCATACGGTACATGAAAGAAAAAAACATTAGTTGCATAAAACAAAGGGTTTATCATCTAACATGACCACAAAAAATTTCCTACACACACAACATTTTGTGGGGCCCGCAGCAAAAAAAAACTCTGGCATGCAAAACGAATCTCTATAACATAACAGAATCACTTTTCCTACGATATAACTCTTATAAAACCCTAAAACAAAAGTAAAACATGGATAACTAAAGTGGTTGTATGAGTTTACATTGAAGCAGCGATAACTGCAGTCTGCAAAGGCATTTAGATAATTTGTAGTTTAGTTGGCATTTAACAACCCAAAAAAGTAAAGTTGAAACTAAAGGTGAATAATGTGACTGATCAAATACACCATTAATTACTGCACACTTGATGAAGAAGTAACACAAATCTTATAACTTTTTTATGCTAAAGAAAAAGTATCTGCCTAGAGAACCTTGCCCGGTTCCAAGCTGGTCACAGTTTTCGGGCTCATAAGTAGAAAGGAACACAAGTTACTATAAGATGGTGACGACAAATTCATTTCCAGAAAACCCGGTGTCATTGCCTCATCAGAAATCTCCTGAGTTGTCATTCCAAATGCTTCAGATTGGAACTCATGGAACCAGTTAGTGTCGACGACTCTGCTAATTGGTAGATTTTTCTCTTGGGGCGAATTAGGAACATCAAGGGAATTAGTAGCAACACGTGCAATGCTTTGAAGAAGTTGAGGCTTGAACTCAGGTGCACCAGTAAGCTGCTGAACAAGGTCACGGAAGTTCATAGGGTCAACCTTATATATTTTGACAGGTGTTGGTGGCATTGGTGCAATAGGTGCCTTATTCTTCCAAGGCTTAGCTTGTGACTTCTTTACTGAATGAAGCAATGTTTGAGACTGAGAAGGGTAGACATGTTTCATCCCCTTTGGTTCATGGGATAAGTATGAAGACTTGGATGAAGAAGAAGAATAAGAGATGGAATAATTAGTTTTCATTGTCCCAAGTATTGGTTTTGTATTATTGTAATGATGCTAGAATGTGTAGTATAATATCTTTTGTGATTAAGATTGTGTGTTGTATTTATAGAGTGTTGTGATATAATGAGCAGTGAAGTGTGGGCAACAATTAGAGCGCGTGTTGGATTGAATTTCAATAAAGGCCAACGACCTAAGAATTGAGGCAGCTGAGGAATAGATCCAAGAAGAAATTCAAAGTGTAGTTTTTTTTGTTTTGACCGTCGGCGGATGCATAATGTAATTAGTGACATAAGCGAACCGTGCCAGTGTGGTCAAAACAATGTAATTGGATGGATTAGCTTCTAAATTATTAAATACATTAAATAATTCCTTCCAAATTTGTCTTTGTTCCAAGTGTCATAGCATTTGTGGGAAATATCTATAATACTATTATTGTATCATTTACTCAGTGCATCTATCGAATAGAAAATAAGGAATGACTATCATACTTTAAGAAAAATCGAGAAAAATATGTTTTTTATCCGAATATCACGTGCTAAATGACAGATGTACCTACTACAGATGTACAGAAGATGCTCTCGTATTTGTGTGGTTAAGTCATGCTGTTGGGTCCAGATTCAAGATAAGTTGAGTCATCGCTTAGAGATTAATGGAGGAATAGAGAATAGCCGCCTCCCTGTCCCCTGTTGTTCTGTCATATTCATTCAAAGGGGACTGGAATCCATGAATGTAAACAACAGCTTGTGTCTCATCATTACGGGGAGATAAATATTTATTCGTATACACGTGAGTATTTCAAAAAAATTAAATTAAATTTTGAAATTTACAGAAAGAAAATAAATCATATAAAATTTAAGGGAAAAATAAATCTTATGTTGTATGAGATTTTAAATCTCATGTCATAGATACATCAAGTGTGGGACTCACCTATTTAAAAAATAATAATAATAAAAAAATGAGTGACACACTTTTTATGTTGAGTATAGGAAGAGTTTGTTTTCTCATGTAACATGAGAAAAATAAACCCCAGATTTTAATAGTACAGACCACAATTTTGTTTGATATTTCGAGATTCTTATAGAACTAATAAAATATCTCAAATAATATTAAATTTAATTATATTTTCTAATAATTGATTTACATGAATAATTATAATATGAATAATACATGTTTTTCATGTAAGTATTTCTATAAATAATATTCAACATTCGAATTGGGAAAAAAATTTAAATACTGTACTCGGTATATCATTTACTATTTATCACACCTCCTGTCCTCCTCCTTTATTAATGATACACGAGTTCTGTTTACCGAAAATAAAAATAAAAAAGATACATAGTTCCACATTTTATTACTTGATGTAAATGAGTATATGCTCTTAAACACGAATAAGCACAGAAGAATGAAAGGGGTTAGTGTGAGCTAGCCTCATCAGCTATTTTTTATTTTTTAATATACTTTTCTAATATGTCCAAAATGTGACAGAAAATTATGATGGCATGCTCGGACAAGAGATTTTTAACAATTAATTTGTTTGAATTTTTTAATGGTCCCTCTAACAAACAAAAAATTGTTTTCCCTCTTTTATCTCTATTCTTCTTTACTTGTACCATTTTTATCCCTTCTATTTGCGAAAGAAAGCACCTAAAACTTGGGTGCTCCAGAAACATGGGAAGACTTCTCAGTAATCCATCTAAAACATATGAAGCACTGACACTTCACAAATCTTGACGTATTGTGTGTGATATTCTCTGACACTCTCCAACACTCTAACACGCATTATAAAAATTCAAAAAAAAATCAAAGGTTGCGTTGAGTTTTTAGTTTCAACTATTAGATTCGTTGGATTACGATTACCATTTTATTAAGTTTAATATAAATATTTGGAATATCTTATGTTTCTTTGCAAAATTGATGAATTGCAAAATTGATGAATATTATATGTTTAATTTCATTTTTTTGTTAAATTATTGAATATTAAATATAATATAAACTATATAAATTAAAAATATTATTTAATATCAGAATATTTCGAAATCTAACATTTTTTAAAATTAATGTGTCGAAGTGTCGTGTCGTATCTTGTCACGTGTCTCGTGTCGGTATCGGTACTACATATCCTAAAACAACCACCATCCCACATTTTTTTTTTTTTTCAAAGTGTAGAAAAAGATACTTTAAATTCACCTCCACCTTCTATTCCTACAACATTGCCGTCAACTTCCAATATGATTCCACCATGAAGAATCAAGTTACAAAATTACGAAGAGTCGATCGATAATTATTTGCATTAATTTCACATCTCGAGAACCAGGATTACGTCCACTGATAATGAATTACGATGTCAATAAAGATGAAATAAGGTAAGCATATATTCTTCAAGAATATTCTTATATGGATCGGAGGGTCGAGAATGTCGATTTCAAGCATCACGTTTCAATTATTTTCTCAATGATTAGAATATTCTCCTTCCAAAATGCAGTATTTCGTTTGATATGTCAAACAATGAGTATTTAATAATTTATAAAAAAATTACATAAAGAAAATAAACAATATAAACTTTAATATTACGTACCACGATTTTGTTTAGTAATTCAAAATTGTTATAAACTTAATAAATATCTCAAATAAAATATCAATTTTGATTATATATTTTGTAATAATTAATTTAAATAAATCAATAGCATGTTAATAATAAATTATTTAAAAAATTTATATTATTATAGTTTCATTTATGAAAGAACTATTATTAAAATAATTAAATAATATCTTATTTTAAAGGGAAGAAAAAAATAGTATACATAATATATTAAATCAAAAAACATACATATTTTGCATATTATGATTCGTATCCTTATTCTATTTATGAAGGGTTTTATAAGAGTTATGTTATAGAAAAAATAATTATATAATGTTATAGAGATTCGTTTTGCGTGCTTTAATTTTTTTTTTTACTTTTAAAAATGCTGACCACACAAAATGTTGTGTGCAGGAAATTTTTGTGTGTCATGTTAAAAGATAAAATAAAAATCATTTATGAAACAGATATCCATATCATGTTTCAACGCAAATAATCCGTAGTCATACCGATTGACGTAGCGTGCTCGCATAGACTCTCACCCATGCCCATTTATGCAAACTAATCATATCTTGGACCAAGATTCATTGCTCATTAATTTATATTGCTTGACCAACTACACAGCGTGGCCTTTAGGAACCTTTCTTAGTTTCTTTGAGACTATTTTAATTACAAATAAACAATTCAAATATATGTGTAGTAATGGACGGATCAGATTACAAATGTATTTATATTTAAGTAGTACTTTTATATATATATATAGGGAATAGATATATTGACAAATTAAATAGTTTACAAATGTTTACAAACAATTAATAACCGTTAGATTGATTGTTTCATCGACGGTTCCGATTTAATTCCCCCATTTCACAAATAGCTTCCATTTCACGACTAACGTCTACCACAATTTCCTTTCCCGCTCTCTTACCCTCTCCGCTCAAGCCTCCGGTAGATTGTCGTCTGCGTCCACGTCACTCCGCCACCGCCGTCTCAGCCCTGTTTGTGAGCCACCATCGTTGCGCCAGCCCTTGTGCTCTTTTACTGCCGGAGGTCGATCTTGTTGTCGGCGTTTCCCATCTGCGCGTGGAATGATATATTGAGTCGACCTTGTTGCCGCCATTACAGGACCTGTGAGTGAGGCAATTTGATTGGAGTTTTTATCTGTTAAGGTGGGTGATTCGCCATTTTTTTTTCTCCTTTGATTTTTTTTTCTTTTTTTGGGGTTTATTCTTTTTTAGGTCTATTGCTGAAGACTACGAAATATAATGAAACTCCTAACAAGTAGTCTAGCATTTACATGATTTGATAGTCTACCAATTATTTCGTTTGTGTCTTAACAGAATGGATGCCATTAAACCTTAAAATGGTGAAGTCTTGTTTATTTCAATTACTTTTATCAACTTCAAGTTAATCAAACACTAGAGTTTGTACTTCAATAATCATAAGTTTCTCATTCATTTTTTTTTTTTTGTAAGATATAATTGTTGTTTAATTTTCACAGAACACAACCTGAGATATATCACTATCTTCCTTCACCTTTCGATACAATCTTGATGTTCAAATAGATCAAACATCTGCTTCAGTGTGGTTGGTTAGTCACTCTGCTATGAACTCTCTCTTTTTCTCTCTCTCTCTCTATTAGTTGTCTCAAATGAACCACTTCTTATATTCATTTGGAAGCAACCTCTAGTTTGTGCCTGCTTTTGCTTCTCTACCTAGTATGTTTTACTTACCATTTCAATCATTTCGCATCCTTTTTTGTTGTTCTGGTTATTGCAGATTTACCTTATTTGGTAAAGCTCTGATTAGAAAGAGTAAAACTTGAATACTCATTGAAGTTAGGTGCTATGTTACCGTGGAATTCAATGATTGTGATCAATTTTTTGTACCTCGTTGCACATGCTTTCAGTCAAATGTATAAATGATAAGTACAGCTACTAACTTGAGGCATAGAGATTGAATGCTTGTTTTTTATATATTTGTGTAAAAAAAAGTTGAAGACTACAAATAATTATGTCAAGTAATGGAAAAGAAAGTATGATATTATTTCTGTTAGTACCTATTATTTTGTAGTGTTTTTTTTTTGTCTTTTTGTAGTTGTTAATGGACTTCTGGACTCTTATTATATTTTTGTATCAATACAGGGTGATTGATTTATAAAATGAAAATATGATAGGAAGCAAGAACTCGCTACATTATCTATTTGGTGCATTGATTCTCTCTTGACTTTACATTTTTTTATTCATGTTATATTAGTTTCTCCCATATTTCTTATGTTATTAAAAATATAAAATGTAGATGATATGGCCACTAGTCAAGCCACTTCAGCGGATGGGGATCCAATAAGTTATATTGACTGTAGTGAAGATTGCATTCCGAATGACTTATCTAATGAAATGGAATATGGTGAAATCAAAGATTCCATAAATGATGAAATCGAAGATGATATACCTAATGAATTGTCTGATAATAAGTTTAATGCCATTCTATTTTCACCAGCAAAGAGTACTACTGTTATGATTGAGGTTGGAATGAAATTTTCCGAACAAAAGGAGATATTAGACTTGTATACGACATTTGGGAAGGCAAAAGGTTTTGGAATCCGGAAAAGAACATCCAACAAGAACTACGTGATGCTAACATGTGTTAGAGAGGGCTATCATCAACCGAGAAAGGGAAAAGATGTGCGTGAATTGTGTGCAACCAAACCAAGGCGGACATCATCATCACGTGTGGGGTGTGAAGCTTGTCTCAAGGCTTCTAGAGAGAAAAAAACAAAAATGTGGAAAATCACATATTTCATTGACAAGCATAACCATGAGATGGTTACTCCAAAAAGTGTTTCATATTTGAGATCACATAGAAAAATGCCCGATGCTGCAAAATGTTTGATAGAAAAATTCAATAACGAGGGTTTGCCTACTGGAAAGGTGGCCACCATCTTTAAAAGCCATGATTTAGGGTTTGACAGTCGAGATTGTTATAATCATATGAAAAATGTGAGGAGAAGGGTATACGACGTCGGGGATGCACAAGCTGTGCTACTCTATTGTATTAAACAACAATCACTGAATCCTAGTTTTTTTTATTCTATTATGTGTGACGCTGATGATCGGATGGTTAGTTTTTTTTGGATTGATGCAAGATCCAGGCACGCCTATGAGCTTTTTGGGGATGTCATCACGTTTGACACAACATATAGGACTAATAAGTATTCCATGCCATTTGGACCCTTTGTCGGTGTAAATAATCATTTGCAGTCCCTCTTATTAGGATGTGCTTTATTACACGATGAGACTGAGGATACTTTTGTATGGCTTTTTGAGGAATGGCTTCGAGCAATGAATGGGAAACATCCAGTTGCCATAATTACTGATCAAGTATGATCAATTTATTGCATTGGTTATTATGTTTTGTATATTATCTCAAATATGACTACTTATTAGTGATTGCATACTTACTCATGTTATTAAATTTACAGGACTTGGCGATTAGCAATGCAATCTCCAAAGTTTTTCCAAATACGAAACACAAATTTTGTTTGTGGCATATCATGAAAAAGTTTCCAGAAAAGTTATCTCATCTCTACCATGAGCACACGTCATTTAAAAGGCATTTGAATGACTGTATTTGGAGCTCCAAGAGCACTCAAGAGTTTGAAGATAGATGGCAAAGTTTTCTTATTCAGTATGGTCTTATTGAAAATGAGTGGTTAAATGTACTTTATACAATTAGGTCCTCTTGGGTACCAATCTTTAACCATTCCACTTTCTTTGCTGGTATGAACACTACTCAACGTAGCGAAAGTATAAATTCATTTTTTGATGGTTTTGTTACATCTGGCACAACTTTAAAGGAATTTGTGGAGAAATATAACCAAGCAATAGATGCTCGCTACGAGTCATTTAAAAAAGAAGACTTTGAATCTAGGCACAAAGAAAGGATTTTGACTTTTAATATGCCATTGGAGGAGCATGCTGCTAAAGTGTATACCCGTGCAATTTTTTTAGAGTTTTGTGATCAACTTTCTCGTAGTTTACGATTTTCTAAGGAGAAACTTGGAAATGATTGTGAGTGGGTTATTTACCGAGTTTTTAATAGGAAAGATGTAGAAGATTTTGCAACAGTTGAGATGAAATTGGAAAACAGAGAAGCTAGGTGTTCTTGCCATTATTTTGAGTTCATGGGAATCTTATGTCGGCACGTGCTTGCTATTTTTTTTATTGAAAATGTTGAACAGATTCCTGAACACTTCATTCTGCAGCGTTGGAGTAAGGAAGGAAATATGATACCAAGCCTAGAGAAGGACAGATGTACCGCAAATGGAGATAGACTTCTTCGCAGCTTTCATCTACGCTCTAGATATTCCAAACTTGATGACCTTGCATATAAGTCAGATGAAGCATTTAAATTAATTTGTGATGGTATTGATTCTCTCTATAAAGCTGCAGAAAAAGTTCTAGCATGCGAAGAGAATAGTGGTCTTGGGGATTCTAATTCACAGTTGTTGGGTTTTCATCATGAAGAGCCTTCTATGATGTACTTGAAGGATCCAAATATTTCACAAACGAAAGGGCGGAAAAGGGACTCACAAAGTACTTCACAGGGACACAGGATTCGTAGCGGGATTGAAGAAGCATCAAAGCATACTAATATTTGTGGCAATTGTAAGAAGCGGGGACATAATAAACGCACATGCAAAGAATATATAGATGCAGTACATTCAATGTTGAGCAAATAACATTGATCTGGTGTTTTGTAATATCATGTACATCTGACAACCATGATTTTTGAGTCTGATTTTGACATGGATATGGTCTCTTTTTGTGTTGCTAAGCTTTTTGTGTTGTCAATGATCATCTATAATTTTCTCCTCACCAGCCTGAATACAATTGGTATGTTTTGGTAGATACCATTTGGAGTTAGTGCTACAGAAAGGTCAGTCTTTCATGCTGAAATATACTGCTTATATTTTATTAGTATCAAAAAATTAATAACTTAGATAATACCTTTTTTCATTTATTGAGGAACCTTATGTTTATCTTCATATGTAAACTTACCTTAGCTAATTCTTTGATTATGAATACGCGTCATCTAGATGATGTGGTTGGCAGAAGCTTGGTGCATTTGTCAATCTAGGATCTTATTATCTTTTAGGAGTTCCTTTAGCAGTTGTGTTTGCTTTTATCCTCCATATGAATGGACAGGTAAGATTTAACCATTGTGTTATCAAGTTCTTGTTTTGCCTAATTGTAAATGTGTTCAACTGGGGCTAATACTTTTGGAATTATCTTGATTCTTCATATTACAGGGGTTATTTTTGGCAATTGTATTAGCACTTATAGTAAAAGTGGGGTGTTTTCTTCTAGTCATATTAGCACCAATTGGGAGAAAGAAGTAAGTTATCTTAACATAAACTCAATTTTGTTAGCAACTTTAACTCTATTATGTTATTATCTTCATTGTTCAGGTAACATGTTCACTGATTGGCAAGCGGCCTTTAACCATAACCCCCTTGAGGGATGTAGGTGTCTTCTGCGCAGAGACAAAATAGGCTACCACAACCTTAGATTGTATAGTTAGTATTTTGTTTTCCCTTATTTCCAAAAAAAAAAAAAAAAGAGAACGAGGCAACAGATTTTTACAAGAAGCAACAGTAACGGGAACTAGCAATGCTGAATGGCACTCTTTGTGAGGAGGGTTCTCCTGTGTCTGGTTCTGTTTCACCTTTCCACAAAAGCTTTGGTATAAAGAGGGCCAAGACCAGGGGGTAATGACAACTTTGACATGGTTTTGGAATTCTATGTCCCAAAGAGATAAGCTAAGGGTGACATGGCTGATGTTATGTAAAGACATTTTATTATTATTTTTCCTTGTTATAGAGAGGAAAGTCTCTGCAGAATTGATTTTAAATATATTAAACAATGAGCTTGTAGATATTGAATTATCATTAAGGAAGGTGGATGAAGTGTCTACTGCTGAAGATTTATTGTGTTTAATTCCTGCTGCAGAATCAAGCTTACTTTGATTACATTCTTTCTAATTTATGACAAAAACCTGAAGAAAAGGAACCTATTCCACTCTCATAAATGCAAAACTTAGTGACTTGATTAAGTACTGATGTGTGTTACATAAACTTTTTCTTACTTTAGATGTTGGAGGGGAGAGCTTATAAGTTAAAGTTTTCGTGGATCAGTGTTGGCAATAGAACACAAGTATTTGTAACATATTTATTACTTCAATGCATGTATTGGTGACATATTTTGTACTCTCAGGTGTAGATTATATATTTGTGTAAAAAAAAATTTAAAAATGGTAAGTTTTTATGCATTTCGTAGATGCATTTGCTTTATGATCATGTTTTAATAGGAGTGTCAAAATAGGTAGGTTTGACCCATTAACCTGGATGACAGTGAAAAATTATGAGATTGATTAATAACGTTAAATAAAAAAATATGATGACTTTGAATTAATTTGGTGGTGAGTTAGTTTGCAATTGTATGAAACTAATATCGTTAATTATTTTAATTAATTAGCTTTTTAAGCTTTCTTAAATTTATTTTAAAAATATGTACTAATTTTAAATATTTTGTAATAAATTAGTTTTTTTGGTCATGTAAGGTAATTAAATAAAATGTTTAATAATAATATTCCAGAATTTTACAGATATCAAAATCTTCCCAAAGGAAAATAAATCCTAAATCCAACAAATCAATAAATTCATAGCTAAAATCATTGTGATTACAAATAACAAAATCCAGATAACCAAAGTCACTGTGAAGAATCTGACACTAATGTTGCAATAGTAAATGCAATAGCTGTTTTAGGCATTAAGACAGTCTTCCTTAACATTGCTATGAATGGAACAACTGCATAGATAGCAGCAAAACATGATGGTGAAAGTTTCTTAGTATGTTGTCTCCATATTGCTGGTGGACACTTGCATTTCATGCTTGGAGGAGGTTGAATAGCCTTTGCAATAAGTGGAAGGATATTGCAACAATTATGTCTCTAGTAAAGAAGTCCATTCTTCAGCTTCAAATCTAAAAGACCAGCAAAAAGAGGGAAAACATGTATAAGAAATACTTCATGGGATTATTGGCAAGAGTTATAAACTGTGGAGGAGTCAATGAATTCAATTCACAGAATTAATACAAACAAAATTAAATGAATTCTCAAGACTATAAGGTCTAAGCATTTGAAATTAGACTAAATTATTCCAATTAATTTTCCAGATTCAGCCCCAATACCACAACCCATTTAAAAACTTACACAAACAAATGAAAGATAAGTATAATAACTCCAACCCATTTCAAAAAAATTCCTATTAAATTCGAAAGAGGTGGAAAAACTGAAACATTTCAACAATAGACCTCAAAAAGAATAAACCCAAAAAAAGAAAGGTTTTAAAATGCAGGCAGGTTTTTTTTTTTTTTTTTTTGCTAAATGAACCAAACAATGTTTAAACCGATTTAGTTTAAAGAACGAAACCAGTTCAGGTAGATAAATGAGTTCTGAATCGATATTCCAATTTGGTTATTTTGGTTCGTTTCAATTTCCAGACTAGTTTTATGGTTTATAAAACCAGTCATGTTCGTCACAACCAACTGCAATTTATAATCTTATGGGAACTAATTATGTGAATTGTGAAATACTTACTAGGTAAAATCCTCGCCCATGAAATAGAAAATCGATATACATTTACACCAAGAGAGGACATCAACTTCATGTCTTCCTGTCAAGTTTCAAGGACTATGGTTAAGAGAGTCAATGATAATAGTCAAAGTATAGTGAATTGTGAAGCTGATACCAGATTATCATTACCAAAATGATCATCGGCTATGTGAAATCGAAACTCAAGGGCAAATTCCAAATAATTTTCCAGATTCAGCCCCAATATCACAACCCATTTAAAAATTTACACAAAAAAGTGAAAGATAAGTATAATAACTTCAACGCATTTCAAAAAGTTCCTATTAAATTTGAAAGAGTTGTAAAAATCGAAACTTTTCAACAATAAACCCCAAAAAAAGAAAAAAAAATCAAAGGAGAAAAAAAAATGGCGAATCACCCACCTTAACAGATAAAAACTCCAATCAAATTGCCTCACTCACAGGTCCTGTAATGGCGGCAACAAGGTCGACTCAATATATCATTCCACGCGCAGATGGGAAACGCCGACAACAAGATCGACCTCCGGCAGTAAAAGAGCACAAGGGCTGGCGCAACGATGGTGGCTCACAAACAGGGCTGAGACGGCGGTGGCGGAGTGACGTGGACGCAGACGACAATCTACCGGAGGCTTGAGCGGAGAGGGTAAGAGAGCGGGAAAGGAAATTGTGGTAGACGTTAGTCGTGAAATGGAAGCTATTTGTGAAATGGGGGAATTAAATCGGAACCGTCGATGAAACAATCAATCTAACGGTTATTAATTGTTTGTAAACATTTGTAAACTATTTAATTTGTCAATATATCTATTCCCATATATATATATATATATATATATATATATATATATATATATATATATATAGATTAATTATTCATTTAATTATATATATATATAGATTAATTATTCATTTAATTATATATGATAAATAAAACCTATATAAAATCTCTCTATTAACCTGAGAATTGGAGTCTCTTTATAGGGACTCTGTGTATCCACTGTGCTTGCACCATGACCACGTCAAGTTGTAACTTGTAAGCCATCAAGTTGTATCTGGCGAGGGAGGTTATTTAAAGTGATCCGGGACCATTATTTTTAGGTGGTCCCTTACTATAAATAGGAGGGTAAAATAAGAAAAGTGGAAAAATAATAGGGATAAAAAAGAAAAGAGAAAATTAATATTGTGAGAGGAAGCACTAAAAGATTTAGTGATCCTGGAGCATATTAAATTTTTCCCTGGCCATGCCCCCTGGTCCGCTGCACATAGGATTTATATGTTATTCTGATTAGACAAGTAGGATCTATGTTTATGTCCTAATTAACATTCGTCACTAGAAAATTGGAACATATTAGGTGTAAGGATGACACTATAATGAACAAAATAACGTAAATATCTTTTAGTGCTTAGGCTGAAATTGAATAGTGGTTGCCTTGGTGTGAAATACTTGATCACTTATCATCATCTCCGATAAAAGGTAACTTTTAAATTCCGGTTCGATGCAAAAACTTAGCTGAGTATGTGTCATCACTGATTTCTTAAGCTTTTTATTTACTGTTTGTTTGTTAATATATTTCTATAACCTTTTTTCCGTGTAAAATTAATCTCTTTCAGAGATAAAGTAGGTTACACATAATTAAAATTTAGATCCATAAAATATAAATGACATTAATGACCAAAATTGAAAATATAATTTATTATAATGTAAAATGATGGGTACGCAACCAATATAATTAAACCATTCATATAATTGACGTCTCCAAGCTTCAAACCTGTGTCCTAGAAGACCATTTTCTTAAACCTAACCTCTGCATTTACACCCTTCTAGGTGATTTCTTAAGAATTTGGGAGATTCACCATCATCCTATAACGTAAAGGGATCTCGAAAGTTATTATCTTTATGAAATATTTAATAAATATACTTCCCTAGAATGATGATGTCATTGACCAACCAAGCCCCCTGTATTCGAGGAATAGTGACCAAAATGTCACTCTTCATCAATATTTTTACCTAAATACTACGCGAACAGTGTTATTTTCAAATTTGTCACGGGAGCAAGTTCGCTACCCGGTGTAGCAAACTCGGTTTGCTAACGTGTCACGTTTCTAGTGGACACCAAATTCGCTACACGGGGTAATGAACTTGGTTTTAACCAAGTTCACTGCCCAATGTAACGAACTTCATGCCTTATTTTCCTAACTCGGTACTTGTTATCCACTCGAAATGTGACACGTCAGCAAACCGAGCTCGCTACACCGGGAGCAAATTTGCCTCTGAGACAGATTGGAAAATAAAACTATTCACGTGATATTTAGGTAAAATAATTGGTAAAGAGTGACATTTTGGTCGGTGTTACCCTCTTCGACGTCTTTGACATCCTCTCGACTAGCATATGAAATGAAAAACTATATATCTAGAAGTATAGTTGTAAACTGGATCTGAAAATGTTCACTGTTCAAATTTAGAAGATTCCGGTGCCAAGGATTCCTCTACTTCAAAGATTCGCTTTTATGGCAAGTATACATCCATGAGCTATGTGAGGCTGAACAATCCAAAGTGGCTTTGGTTTTTTATAATTATAAAAATATCATTCTTTTTATTTTTATTATTTTTATTTTTACATTTTACTTAGGAAATTTCAGAAAAAATTAAAAACATGAAATAAATTAAAAAAAGGAAAAAGTATTTCTCCGGTCACCGAGATAAAGTTATCTCCAATGAACTCAAAATGATGTCATTTTAAGTTATAATATAGGGTTATATTGCTCTCATGTTGCATGAGGTAATATAACTTCCTACGCACTCATCGATTCTCGTGCTTCTCTTTTTTCTTTTTTAATAAATAATGGGACTTACTACATCATTATATCTACAACATGAGATAATATATCGCATACTACATGAGAGTAATATAACGAGGTGTTTTGGGTTCATCTCATATAACTTATAAGAGAAATATAACTTATAAGAGAAATCCTTTTTTACCCTTGAAAAAGTTAATTTTTAATAAATATATCAATTAAAAATGAATAAAGAAAATAAAGGAATTAAGAATCTACCAAGAGTATTTATATTAGTCCCGGCACATTTACTCCTTCTATTGAGGAGCTTTCACTTGAATAAAAAAAATAAAATTTCTCTCTCTCCACATAATCAAGCAAGTAAAAAAATATCCTTTTTATTTGCTTAGACGAGTGAATGATAAACCTAGATCATATTAAATATTTCCAGAATCTACGATGCCAATTTGTTTTAAGAGACGCAACTCCTTCCTAGTGGCTTCCCTCAAAGCATTCAGCCTTGGTTCATTCACTAGGAAAGTGAACATTTTATTACGTTTGGACAAAAAATTTACTAGACTATCACACCAACAGTAAATTTTGACAAAATGTCACGCGGCATAATTCGCTACACATTGTAGAGAATTATGCATGCAAGTAATTCGCTACACAGTGTAGCGAAATATGTCACATCAGAACCAAAAATGCCATGTGTCAAATTTTCAAAAATTCGCTACCTAATGTAGCGAATTATGCCAAAATGTCAAAATTTGACATGTGGCATTTTTAATTCTCACGTGGCATATTTCGCCACACTGTGTAGCGAATTACTTGCATGCATAATTCGCTACACTGTGTAGCGAATTATGCCGCATGGCATTTTGATAAAATTTACCATTGGCGTAGCAGTCTAATAATTTTTTTGTCAAAACGTGGCACTTTAGTCTCTCTCTCATTCACTCTCATTCACTCAACTTTTTGAAGAGACTTTTAGTTTGATTGAAAAGTTTTCCACACATCTTCACACATGGGCCAGTATATCACTATTGGGATAGACATGGCTGTTTATTTTGGATGTATTCCAAAGGCCAAACAACAATTCAACGTTCCTATTCAGTGAAAGCTCTTCTAACCTTTCTTTTCTTTAATTTCCAATCATCCATTGATTCAGTGAGAGGTAACGTTTACATAGGCCTTGTACTCAAATAGTGCCATAAAAAAGATCAAAGAAAAATATGCATGCACCACACGCCTACGCTCAAACGTCCAGTCATCCATAAATATACGAAACTCGAGCACATACATGTGATGAATACTTCACCTGCCATCTCGCTACACCTTTCACTGTGTCTCCTCCTCTCATATGTCAGTTTGAATAATTGATATCAAAGAATTAATAAGATCAACATAAAAGTTTGAATAAGTTGCAGGTGCAGTGCATAGTAAGAAAAAATGAAAAATGAAATGGTTGTTTCCATTGTACAGAATTACAGATTAAATAAAAATTTAAAGCCGGAGGCTCTCTATCTTACATGGTTGTTGAAGTCAAAACTAAAATTCCCAGTATTTTTTATGGAAAATTGGAGGCCTTTTAAGATCCTACAATAGAAGGAAGACATGGAGCATAGCAACTCCTCAAGAATTACAATTGAAATTGCAAGATCCATCTTTGATGTGGCTTATTGAAAAACACTGGACTGCAAGGTGTCAATGTCCTTCGTCTTCATTAAAATCAATTGTTGGAATCAAAATACTAAAAGTATATATACAGGAGAGACTTGCACCTCAAACCCCATGTCAAGTCCTGGGATTTATTTGAGTTCTGTGATCTGATAAGTAGCTGATCTTGCCCCTACAGATTTACAAAATGTTGATACAACCAGGTTAAAATCCACTGTCATTGGATGGTTCTAGTAAGCTTGCACTTGGAAATGAAGATTGTATCTGAATAATTTAAACTACACAACTTCAAAAGCTCAGCAGACTGTTGTTTTAATATAGGATTGCAACCGCTTTGAATCACAAGGAGGAGTTTTGCAGCAAGTCCCGCATCCACAGCAATCAAAGAGCACTCCTCCGGTGCAAGCTTGCACACAGACCACAATATTGACAATGCATATTGGGTGCAATTCTCTGAGACCCTCATCAACAATTTCACCATAATGGGGATGCTATTAGAACAATCCTTCAAAGCCAAAATGCCTTCTGGGATAGATGCCAATGCATCTAAAATGGAAAGGGCTAACTCCAAACAATCAGGACCCATACTAGAAAACAACTCAACCAACTGAGAAACAACCCCAATGCTCACTAGCAGATTCTTAACTTCTGTATGCATGCATAATGTTTTGAGGAGGCTCAGTCCAGGATAGAGTCCATTTGTGTGTCTCTTGTCCTTCACAAGCCTCATCAATCCAACCAAAAGGCTATGGCTTTTGAAAATCTCCGACCGAAAATCCTTCTTGTCAATCAATGATTCAATTAGCCGCGTGCAATTGATTTTCGTCTCAATTGAGCCCTCATTCAAAATGTCCACCATCAATGAAATTTTTGCAGGCTGCATAAGATTCATTTTGGATTCAGAATCAAGGTTTAAACTCACAAGAACACCAATAACCTCTGAGCCAACAGCATGGGATGTAAAAGGACCAAGTAACGATGACATCACAGAGAATCCACCTTCATCAATCAATGCCTTGCGGGCAGTGGCATGAACAGCCACTACTTGATGGAGCTCTTTGAGAGCCTGAACACGAGCTTGACCCTTCACCTTCTTCAGTGTCTCAAGAAGTTCTAAGGCCCTACCCTGTACATCCTCCGATTTCTTCTTCATCAGCAAATACTTCTGAGAAAACCAAGAGTGTATTAGACGATAGAGGGTGGTATTTGGAGTGATGGAATCGTCCCAGAGCTCTTGCATCGTGGTGGGGCAAGTGAAGTGCCCCAAACTGAACCATTTCAGAATGTTGGACCTCTCATAGGTTTGGCCCGTGCAAAGGGTCACAGGGTCTTGCATCGGCTCAAGGAAAATTGGGCAAATGAACACAGAGGGAACTTCAGACAAGTCTAACTCTTCAATCATCTTCCCAAGATCCAATTTTTCACAAACCCCAGTTCCCACAACTCCAGCATCCACACCACCCAAAACCCCATCTTTCACTGCCGTGTCCAGATCTAGAACCTGGCCATCACCACCGCCCTCGAACCCAGCGACCGCATCCCTCCTAGAAAGAGGCTGAAACATGGGCATTTTCCAAACCCCTTTGAGAAAAAGAAACTAACTTTGGAAAATGCAAGGCTATAAGAATGAGCCAAAAAATCTCAGCGATGAGAAGCAACCTTCAATGGACATTACTCCGAGTACACTCATGGACAGTTTCCAAGCAATGAACTTGCTTTATTGTAGAAATCGCCCTGTTCCTTTTCTGTCTTTTAAAAAAACAAATTAAAAAAATCTCTCTCTCAGATTTATCTTATCTCTTTCAATGGTCAAACGAATCATTACCATTTGCCATCATATCTCACATCATAAACATATAACCAAGCTTCTCTCACTTGATGCTCAAGCTTCAAAATGAGGGGTTAGATCAGCAACCCTTTAGCAAAACAATAAAGAATCCAGACCAATCAAAGAGCAAACAGTGGAAAGAGCACTAGCCTACAAACTACTAGTACTAACCACAAGGAGGAAATCAATGGCAGCAGAAATCTCTGACAAACAGTTGAAAGAGGCAAAATAATTGAAGTGCCAGATCAGGATAACATGGAAAATAATAAGAAGAGGGGTTGGAATTCAAAAGAGGTTGAAGTGATTGAACAGGAGGGACCGTACCACCATGGGGGTTGAGACAGTGGGAAGAAGGGAGTTGCAGAGAAAGCCACTCCTGGCACTGCCAAACCCTCCTCCTCCTCTACAGAACTGAACTTGACTGACAACTTTTTTTTGGGGCAAATTCATGAAATCACCACTCATCCAAAATAATTTTAAAACCAAGTAAATTAGTTTAGGTTAAAATTAATAAAATGAAGATGATAATCGATGCGGCAAAAAAATTAAAATAATATAATATAATAAAAAAATTTCGTATTTAATGCTGTTTTCCATAAAATGATAGATCTACTGCTGCATGTAACGCTCATGCGACGCCTCAAAGGGGCGTCTTCCCCTTCATGGGAGACGCCCCATTGAGGCGTCAGATGTGACGCCCAAAAGGGGCGTCACATGCAGCAACCTATTAATACCCCCACACCCTCCATTCAATGCACACCTCTTTTCTCACTCTTCTTGATCTCTTCTTAACTCAAATTCTTTTATCTTTAATTTTGTATTTGAGTTTTAGTTGTTATTATATTTAAATATGAGCTCAAATTCTGATTCTGTTCGTGTTGTGTTATATTACAATGGTAGGATGGTTGAAGGTCGACGAGGTGTCATATTTGAAGGTGAAAAAAGGCCAACACGTATCCAACGCAACGCAAGCATTGGCGAACTGCATGAGAGAATTCGGCAGAAGTTAAGTCTTCAAGACATCCAGTGTATCACTCAGATCACGACAAGGGTATGGCAAGGTGATAAATACATTAGTTGGAAAGTTGTTGACGATGAAGACGTGGAGATGACAATGGAAGAATTTTTCAAGCAATCTAGGATAGATTTTCTGGAGTTGTATGTAGACATGGCTGCAACCGAGAATTTTTCCTTACCGGTGAGGTCAGTTGATTTAAATTCTCCCTGTCTTCCAGCTTCGCTTCCCGCTCATGCGTCTTCAGTTGGTAACTTTTCTGAAGGAGATGAAAATGATCCGACTTGGGTAATGGATGACGAAGACGATGAAAATATGGCAATGGAAGAACGTCTTTTGGCGGATGATGCAAGTGCTTCAGAAGGAGATGAACCTCGTGAAATGGCTGCGTCTCATATCCCAATATTCCATGAACCAGTCGCGGCGCAAATGCCGCAGTTGATTGACGTTGCGTCTGCCCCGTTAGGTATTCCCCATGAAGGTAATTGAAATTAATTATAAATAGCTGAATAGAATATTGGTTTAATACCTGAATTTAGAATTTTGTTTTTAAAACCTATAATCCGCAGGTGCAGGTGACGAAGCTGTTATTCCTTTTTGGGAAGGAATTCCGCATTATTCGTACATTGATTGGAGTTATCGGAGCGAACAAGAATCATGCACTGATGGTACGGTTTCAGGATCAGGTTCAATTCAAGGTCCGTGGCAACTGGGTGATGCGTTATTTGTCAATCAAGAATTTCCAACAAAAAAAGATGTTCAAATGGCACTTAAGCACCACCTCATTAGGGAGCATCAAGAAGCAATCGTAATTGAGAGCACGCCTGCAAAGTTGACCATGAAATGATGTTTGTATAATGAAGGTTGCCCGTGGCGTGTAAGGGCGATCAAACCGGTGTTCGGTGTAAATTAGAAGATCACGAGATGGGGTGGAAAACACAATTGTTTGAATGAGCACATTTCTCAAGGACATAGACAGTTAGATGCGGACGTAATTGCAGAACTCGTCATAGGTATGTTTTCATTTATTTAACTAATATGTCAACGTTTACGTAATGATTAAATTGAGTCTACGTCATCTTCATCGCAGGGATGATTAAGGAAGAACCATCTGTGTCAATATCTTTGGTGCAAGAAAGGATAACGGCTAAATATGGCTTTAAAGTTTCTTACAGAAAGGCGTGGTATGCGAAGCAGAAAGCGATGGCAATTTTGTACGGTGATTGGGAGGAATCGTATGCTTTTCTGCCAAGGTGGTGCGAATACATGCTTCGCTTTTCTCCAGGTTCATTTTATCATATACAAACAAATGATCTTTATGTCGAGCAGAGCTTAGTTAGTGGGAAAAAAGTTTTTCACCGTATATTTTGGACGTTTAGACAGTGTTGTGAGGTGTTCAAATTTGCTAAACCTGTTATTCAAATTGATGGAACACATTTATATGGAAAGTACAAAGGAAAATTATTGGTGGCCACAGCCCAAGATGGCAACGATGAATGTTTACCGATCGCTTTTGCCATTGTTGAAGGTGATACCTTGGAAGCATGGGATTATTTTCTTGTTAATATTCGTGCTCATGTTACTACCATGTCAAATATATGTTTGATATCCGATCGACACCGAAGCATAATATCTGCTGTGGAAAATAACCCTAATTGGCTACCGCCAAATGCATATCACGTCTTCTGTATTCGTCATATTGCAAGTAATTTCAATCAAAAGTTTCGGAATGAAGGTTTGAAACGGATGTTAAAGAATTTAGGTATACTCATTGAGAGAATGCGTAATTTTTTATTTCCATTATGATTGATAATTTATGTTTAATTCAAACATGTCCAATGTTGTGCAGGTTATACTCCCGCCGTGGTTGATTTTGAGAGGAATCTTGCAAGTTTCCGTGAAAGTAGTCCTCAAATTGCTGCTTGGATTGACGCAATCCCTAAGGAAAAGTGGTCTCGTGCCTACGATATTGAAGGACGGAGGTACGGTCATATGACAACGAATTTGGCTGAATCTGTCAACAGGGTTTTGAAGGGGGCCAGAAATATGCCCATAACCGCATTGGTAAAGCACACATATAGCAGATTGGTCCATTATTTTGTTGAGAGAGGTACAAAAGCCGTTGCACAACTTGAATCAGCTCATCGTCACTGCAAGAATGTTGTTGAATTGGTCAAGAAGAACCAGGTAGATGCAACCGGCCTCCATGTTCGTGCATATAATGTTGAACATACTGTATTTGAGGTTGACGCAGGTTGGGAACGTTCATATTCTGTCAATCTCCCACAGAGAATCTGTCAGTGTGGGAAGTTTAAGGCCTTCAAGTACCCGTGTAGTCACGCTGCTGCAGCTGCTATCAGTGTAAGGCAGAGTCCGTTCACGTACATAGATGACGTCTTCTTGACTAAAAACTTGGTTGAGGCTTATTCTTTTCCATGGGAGCCAATCGGAAACGAGGAGGCAATACCACAGTTAAGTGGTCCAAAGATTATTCCTGACAAAAATATGTTGCGTGCAAAAGGTCGTCCAAAGTCAACTCGCATCCGCAACGAGATGGACGAAGTCGAGACAAGTCAAAGCCGTATCAGGTGTGGTATTTGCAAAGATGATGATGACTCAGCCATTACCCTAAACTATATAATATAAAATAACATTTAAATTAATCACATGTAATGGCACATTTTATTTACAATTTATTTAAGCGATGAAATACTTTGTTATCAGATATTTTAAGCATATGCGTCATTTTTATTACCGCTATCGAAAATAGTTAAATAATGTTAATACATGGTACAATCGTTTATTTGTAATTAGATAATTAAAAAACATTGCACAAGATTAATATAATTCTTACAAAATACTTACTACTATTTTCTCCGTCACTAATTGCTACGCTAAATCATAATGCATAATTAAATATTAATAATAATAACTACGTCAAATCGTAACGCATAATTAAATATAAATAATAATAACTACGTAAAATCGTAATGCATAACTAAATATTAATAACTACGTAACATAATTAAATATTAATAATAATAACAACATTCATGGCATTGCATAAAGCTTCTAATTGACTATCCTAATGTTCTCCGTCTCTAATATACGATCAATCCTAACATGCATTACTAACTACCACCGTAATTTAAACATATAGATTAAAGGTATTACGAACTTACCTCTAAGTCGGCAGAGCTTCGCTAGGAATCGTCGGAAGAGGGAGGTTAGAGAGAGGTCAGAGATATGTGAATGAGTGAGGATTATGAAAGGGACATGGGGTATATATAGTAATGCTGCATGTGACGCCTCAATGGGGCGTCTCCCATGAAGGGGAAGACGCCCCTTTGAGGCGTCACATGTGACGCCCAAAAGGGGCGTCACATGCAGCAGTAGATCTATCATTTTATGGAAAACAGCATTAAATGCGAAATTTTTTTATTATATTGTATTATTTTAATTTTTTTGCCTAATTGATGCAGGGTTCAATTTAATCTAATGGGGTGTTTTGTACAACGTATTTTTTAGGATTTTCGAGAAATTGAAAATTTTAAAATTTTTTACTTTCGAATATTATCTCAATTGAATGTTTCCATTATATTTCTGAAGAATAAAAAATATTTCTCCTTCAGGGGAAGTAAATTATACATATTATCGATTTTTTTATTCAGGTGAACTAAATTACACAACCAGCAACCGAAGGTGAGGGAGAAATGAGTTACAAACTTCCAATATCGAAGAAAGGAGTGAGGTTAGAAGTATTGAATATCCAAAAACAGTGGGTTAGGTGCGTGAGTCTCACGCGTGCGATTTTCTTTTCTTTGCTAGGGTTCGGAAATTATGTCATCGATAACCGTTCACGGTGGTTCTCCATCGATTTCTGCCGGAAGTCAAGTGCTCTCTCCTAATTCTCTTGTTAACCTGTGTAAAAGTGTGAAACGATCCAAGAATGGTGAGGAGTTCTCACCTGATGCTGCGAACAGAGGCACTGGATTAAGGTTCCTCTCCAACAATCCAGTAGTTGGAACTCATCAAACTTTTGTTGATGCTCTCAGGAAAGATGAATGCCCTGCAGGGGAGGGAGCTTGCGGGATGGAAGATTTCATGGAAGATATGGGTGATCCCCTTGATCCTCTGAAAGGGGAGATATCCAATTGGGGGTTTCAAACCATCTATGAAGAAGATGGATCTGTTAGAATCAGGTGTTATAGGGAAGCCAAACAGAGGATGCGAAGCCCATGGAGAAATGATTTAATAGTGAAATTCCTTGGTAAGAAGGTTGGAGTAATGTATATGAAGATCAAACTTGAGAGTTTATGGGCAAAGTCAGGATCGATCGTGGTTGCAGACTTGGGGAATGATTTTTTCTCAGTCAAATTTGCCAATCTAGAAGATCTTAGTATAGCTCTTACGGGTGGACCATGGGTGCTGATGGGGCATTACCTTGCAATAAGGATGTGGGAACCAGGATTCAACCCTCAAAAGGCTAATATACATAGAGTGGCAGCATGGATTCGTCTCCCTGGCATACCCCAGGAATTCTGTGAGTATCCCTTTCTGAATCATCTAGGAAATATTATTGGTAAAGTTATAAAAATAGATAAAAATACTTCCAATGGTGAAAGAGGCGAGTTTGCCAGGGTGTGTGTTGATCTTGATCTTTCTAAATCGTTGAGAGGAGAGTATTATTTGGAGGATGATACCTTCAAAGTTGAGTATGAAGGCCTTTATCTAATATGTTTGGAATGTGGTAGATATTGACCACTATACTTTTACTTCTTCAGAAGGCTGGAATCTAAAGTACATGAGCAGCTTTTTCAATCCAAAGATTTGCAATACTTTTATTGTTATTCCTAATCCGAAGGCTGAAGAAGAGGCTGAATTTTTAGCTTGGAGGGACTGGAGTCCTAGTTTTCTCTTGTGAAATTGGCTTATAATAGATTGATGGATTTCCCCAAATATAGCCAGAATGATACTTAGGGAAGAATTTGGAATTCGAGTGGGCAAGAAAGAATTAAATTCTTCATTTGGAAATTGAACCATGGTCGTTTGCTAACCAGAGACAGAACTGCAAAATGGGGGAGCAGCTCTGACAGATGCTTCTTTTTCCTAGATGAAGTGGAGACATGTCTTCATGTGGTGAGAGATTGCTCTAAAGCCAAACAATTCTGGGCCTTGCCCCTTGTGCAGCCCTTGCCAACTGGTTTTTTCAATGTAATGGAGCTTAAAGATTGGATGGTGTTAAACTTAAAGCAGCATAAGGTTTGTTCCTCTGACTGGAGAGATCCATTTTTCTTTATTTGCTATTTTCTTTAGATATGGAGAAATAAAGAGATACATGAGGAGGATTTTGTTAGACCTGTTGATCTTACTAGGTTCCTTGTTAGCCTTATGGTAGAAAAAAACTTGTGTGCTTCTAGTTCTAGAAAAGCTTAGTTGAATGGTCTTCTGCCTAGTTTGAAAAATTGGTCTTGGCCAATGGAAGGTATGTTTTGATGGAGCTGTGGTGGGTAAGAGATAAGCTTGTGGGGGTATTTTGAGAGATAGTAATGGTTGTTGGGCTGGTGGTTTTTCTTTCTTCCTGGGATCCTGCTTGCCCTTAAATGCTGAAATGTGGGCTATCCTCCATGGCTTGGAGTTCTCTTGGAAGTTTGGTTGCAGGAATGTTATTGTTGAATCTAACTCTTTACAAGCTATTAGCTTACTTACTAGTTATAGTAAGGATACTAGAAAGCTACCTTTGGTTGCTAAGATTCGAGTGTGTCTTCAAAGAGAATGGAGAGTGGTTTTAACCAGTGTTATAAGAACCGGACCGGACCGGCCGGTTCGAACCGGAAACCGGTAAACCGGTCATGTGACCGGTTCAGGTTGGTTAATGGACCGGACATGCAAACAAACCGGTGAGACTCGATATGAACCGGTGAGAACCGGCTGGTTTTACTAAAACCGGTGACTCGCCGGGTCAAAAAATAGACAACAGAAGGAAAGGGAAGAAGAGGGAAAGTGGGGAAGAAAATGGATCTTTGGCTACCGGGGATGATGGAAATGACTTGGCCCTCCACCGGGAAAGGCCACATTGCGGTACAGATGTTTCGCTAGATCTCCTAGTTTGTGTGGAGGCGAGCGCGACGAGGTGGTTGAAGGGGTATAAGAATGGTGAAGAAGGAGATTAAAGATGATGAAGAAAGAAGCATGTGAGATACTGAGAGAGAAGATAAACAAACCGTGTAATGTGAAAAGAAAGAAGCGTGTAAGATACTAAAGAAGCGTGTAAGATACTGAGATGTGAAATGAGTTTGTACATTGCATTTATTATTTAGTCTTGGAAAATGAAATATTCAGACTTGCATTTATTAGCTTGTCTTGAAAGAACAGCTGCCAGATTATATTTGAAATGTGAAGCGTGGTTTTTTTCTTTTTGATAGGAAATATGATATTGATATTTATTATTAATAAAATTAAAATATTTTTAACTGATATTATTTTATTAGTATTTAAATATAGTTTAACTTTTTTAATATAAATTATAAATTTGTATATACTCACCGGGTCATGCGGTTCAACCAGTGACCCACTGGTTGAACCAGTGACCCAGTAACCCAGTACCTCGACCGGTTCAATTACCGGTTCGGTTTTAACAACATTGGTTTTAACTCATATATCTAGAACTATCAACAAGTGTGCTGACTGGATAGCCAAGAAAGCTGTTGATGATGAGTATGGTTTAAAGCTTTTATCATCTCCCCATCCGGATCTGGCTATTCTTCTGGAGGCTGACAAGTTGGATCCTGGCTAATTAGACATTTGGAGCTTTCTCTCTGTTGGTTTTTTAGTTTTTTTTGTTATTTCTGTTGTTGTTGTGTTTTTCCTTGTTTTGGGGCTTTGCCCCTTCTATGTACCAAAAAAGAAGAAGAGGAAAGGAGCGAGGTTTAAGTTTTTTTTTTCGATAATTAAGTTTAAGTGTTTTTTTTTTTTTGGTAGACAGTTTAAGTGTTTATAATTTTAAAAGATACTAGCTTGTATTATTATAAGTGAAATTATTATATTTTTTATTTTTCTCTTTCATAATATTTTTATTTTCATAATTTTTTTAATTTTATATATATATAACTTTGTATGAGAATTTTTTAAAATGAAAATAATTTGTTGATTTGAAAATTTTAAAATAATTAATTAAAGTTTATATTTCTTCTTTTACCAAAAAAAAAAGTTTATATTTCTTTAAAAAGAATTATATACGTTTGTTTAGCAAGGCATGTGACAATAATTAAGGAAAAATTAAAGGGAAAAGTTCACCAATGCCCCTGTGGTTTCTTCCAGAATCACTTATGCTCCTATGATTTTTATTATCACATATGCTCCTGAGGTTTGCAAACGGGTATGTTTTTTATCACATATGCCTCTGTGGTTTTTTTATATTTTACAAAGCACAGGGGCATATGTGATACAAAAAAAAATCACAGGGGCATAGATGATTCTGAAGCAAACCACAGGCGCATTGGTGAATTTTTTCCAAAATTAAATTATAAAGTACGATTTTAGTCTAAAATATAACTTTTTTTGGTGTTTTGACCTCAAAATTAAGTGAGAATTAAGTTAGTATAATTAAGAAAAATAAGTAAAAAGTCCTAATTATAACATATATTAATGAAAAATATAAAAAACGTGAAATGAAAATTTATTTAATCTTAATAATATTATAAATAAACAAAAATTTTAAATGAATAAATGATACAATTAAGACTTCATTTTTTTTAATAATATGTATGTTACGTGCAGTTCAAATGATAATTCTTATTTTTTTATACAACGACAATATTAAAATTTGAACTTAATTCTCTTACAAATTATTTTAAACTTTTTACTACTAGCACATTTGAATAATTCTATTTCTGTTTAATAGTTTACACTATAAATTGTAGTATAAAGTGTACATTCTAAATCTAAAGTGATTTACATATTTTTGGATCATAAATTTTAATTCGTACATTAACCAAAACCAAATGATAAGAAATGTAATTTACTCTTCCAAAAATAGTTAAATTACTCTCTCGTTCCGCGCACTACACGTGCGGTCATCCCATCTGTCCCTGCAAACTCTAGCTTTTCTCTAGTTACTCATCATTTACTTTATGGGATATATTTATCTTATATTATAGGAAAATAGATGTCTTATATTATAGAAATAGAATTACAAGTGAGACCCACATGTAAGAGGAAAGAGAAAAAATAGTTGTGGGATTCACCTCAATTTTGTGTGTGTAGAAATCTTATTTATCTTATGCAACATAAGATAAATATAACTATACATAGTACGATCTTTTCCTCCTAGTCATCACTGATGTCCCTGTTCAATATCTTCTGTTTCAAGTCCAATGGATAATTAATGTTCATTTTCTTTGTTTTTTATCATATTTTATAATGAATTTAATATCTTTCATATTATATGAGATGATTTTATCTACTATACATACATAAAATTATGTAGGACTCATATTTTTTTTCTCTTTCTTCTCTTTACATGGATCTTACAAATTTTTACATGTGGATAGAAAATAATTTTATTTTATATAACATAAAAAACATCATGCCCTATTATAATAGTTATGTAACTATGTAAGTAACAATGGCATTAATTATGATCATCCATTTCAAGTTTCTCTCGTTCTTTTCCTTTCAATGGCATCTCTCATTATTAATATAATTTGGGGCTCAACAATACGGAGTTTATGTTGGTACTTGATGGGGTAGTGGTTGTAAGCAAGTGTAAACTATAAATGAATATCTTTAATGCACGTATATGAAATACATAGAGTCATAAATGATATCGTTGTATTTATGATACATATATGTATAGGTATATGTATTTATAAAACTGATAAGTTAAAAAGACCCAAGAAAGCAATAAGAGACTTTTACAGCACGTATGCGAAGTGTTGTTTAAGGTTGGGTTGTTTAATTAGGGATATAATATTATATTTACTTATTTTATTCTTATTTTATTTATTTCTATATACACCGTTAGATCACAATAAGAGAAGAAAGAGAAGAGGTGAAGTTCACTTGGGATTATGATACAACAATATGTATAGAAATATGTAGAGTAGGGTAAAAAAAGATAAACATAATATCCCATCCTTTTTAATTAAGGCTGGGGAATGTAAAATCTAACATAAACAACTTTTTATTTGCTGATGCCTCTTAATTTGAACAATAAATTAGAATAGAAGAGCATCTTTGAATTCTATTTTTAAAAAAGGTTTTTAATTTTCAAGAAACTAAATAAAAAAACCTTTTGATAATATTTGTTTTGTAAACGTATTTTTAAAAATTAGTGGTGGAACCATCCTTGAATCTCACTTTAAGCTAGGGATTCCATTCTTGAAACATTCAAAAATAAGGTAAGTGGCTTAACCTTAATCTTAGAAAAATTAGAACTATTGACTTGTTGGTTTATAGTAATATAAGTTAACGATTGATTTTATCCACTTTGAATATGTGGATTCTTTGTACCTTAATTGCTTCTTGTTAATGATATCAAAGATGTGGAACCTTGAGTTAGAGGAAAACAACTTTTAAAGTAAATCCTTGAAAAAAGTGTGGTAGAAATACCATTGGGCAAATTTAAAGAAAGGATGTCTTGTTTTGGAAAAGTTCAACAGCTAAAGGTAAGTAGCCTAAGTTTGTCTGTTTTGAAAATAAAATTATTCGTTTATGGATTCATGAGTTGCATGAACTATTAGTTGTTATGCTTCCTTTGATTAGGTTGTTAATTGGTGAAATTGGGCGATTATTAACTTGTTGAACAAATAAGGATCCTTGGGAAGCATGTCTTCACGGGAGCGTTTGGTTGAGTAGAAATTTTATAAATAATAGGAAAATGTTATTGATAGGGAAATGAGGGGAAAGTGATTTTGATAGGAAAATGTAAAAAAAAGTTGTTTGGTTGGAAAAAAATTTACCGGGGAAATTAGGTAACATTTATAAAATTTATGTTTGGCCGTAGGTAAAATATAGATGGGAAAAAGTTACTATTACGAAAATGACCTTGTTTTAAATGAATAGATTTTATACATACTGGGAGAATTATTGAACGGATGCAAAGGACTGAAATCCTGTAGATCCTCTAGACTGATAAAGCTCCAATCTACTCTTGGATTCTTGCAACAATTCCTCGAGGATTCCATCCTGTGTCATGGAAGATTGCTTGGACGCCCATTCAAGCATTCCAAGCACCTCAGCCCGAGCAAGTTCTTCACTGTATGGCACATGCAATGCGATGTAGGAGAGCAGAAGTAATGCTGGAATCCGAACCATCTGTTCTCCAAAATATACAAGCTGAACCAAGTTCTTCGCGCGCTCTTTTTTGGAGGGTACACTCGTCAATGGTCTTTGCATAGTGAAATCACTTATGTAGATAACTTGCAATACCACCTCTCAATTAGGATAAAATGGCCTACTGTTTGGATCAAGAACATATGCACATGAGTTAGCTGGGACAATCATTTAGGTAGACAAATTTGTGAAACCCTTCAATCAAACAAGGTGATCATACAATCTCACTTCTCCATTTTCCTATGTATCTCATCGAAATCCTCCCACCAAACACACCCCAAGAGGTAAACTCTTGGGTTTTGAGATTAATATCACTTGATGTTCCACCATCCTCTTTAGAGTTATGGTTAATTTATTAAATGGTTAATTGTTAAGTTATAGTATGGTATGAATTTGTATGGAAACATATAGTTGTTGGTGTATGGACCAAAGAATAGTTATTGGAGACCAAAATGCATGATTAGTTTATGGGCTAATATGAATTTGTATAGGTATAAATTAGATGTTAGTGTATTGACAAACTTATAATTTATCATGTTTTAAAGAACTAAAAGCACTCTTATATCTTGTCAAAAACATGAAAACTTGGAGTTATTTGGCTAAAAAATATTAACTTTGAATTATTAACTCATGTGAATGATTCTTGATTGTTTTGAAGGGCTTAAAGCGCGATAAATGAAGAGCAATGATTTAGTAAAACACTCACAGAAGCTGTCTTCCGGCCAATGTTTTGTGTCCAAGGTGATGGATTTGGATCTTGTGTTGTTCATTGAAGTTGTAGATCTTTATTTTATCTTTTCAATAGACCAAGATCAAACCAATCAGATGAATATAACTCAAGTTACATCTAAAATATGAAATCATATTTTTGTTGTCAAAATAACGCATTTTAACGTGGTAATGAGTGCAATTCTTTATTCCATAGCGTATTTTAACGCGCTCCAACATGTTTTAACGCCCGATTATGACTCAATTAAGTATCATTACGTGGTTTTCACCTAAAACATAGATTCATAAATCTATTAAGTGACATCGAGTTTTTCTTGTTTGTCTCATTCAATTAATGTTTTCATGCTCATTTGGTATATTTAATCGATTAAATATAATTTTTAATCGATTAAATATCCCTTTTAATCGATTAAAAGGGATATTTAATCGATTAAACTTGGGTCAACCATTTTTGCGTGTTTTGACCATTTAATCGATTAAATATTCAAGTTAATCGATTATAGAGAGTCAAGTTGGAGAATAATTTTGGATAAGGGACAAAATGGTAATTAATTAATTAATGAATGACAAAAGGGTCAAAAAGCCCAAATACGGGGAATAGTGACCAAAATGCCACTGTTCATCAACTTTTTTACCTAAATGCCACGCGAACAGTGTTATTTCCCAATCTGCCGCGGGGCAAGTTTGCTACCCGGTGTAGCGAACTCGGTTTGCTGACGTGTTACGTTTTTAGTGGACAACAACTTGATTTTAACCAAGTTCGCCTACATGGTAGGCGAACTTCATTTTTTTTTTAAATTTGATGCTTGTTATCCACTAAAAATGTGACACGTCAGCAAATTGAGTTCGCTACACCGGGTAGCGAACTTGCCCCGTGGCAGATTGGGAAATAACACTGTTCACGTGGCATTTAGGTAAAAAAGTTGGTAAACAGTGGCATTTTGGTCAGTGTTCCCAAATACGATAGGATTTAGTGGGAATTAATTTAATTTAACCTTAATTATATATATGGGTCATTTTAGGCTTACTAAATAATTTACTCAATTAAATGAAACAAAATCAATTTTATTTTTAACGAATTCTAGACATAAGATTTGACTTCTTAATTGATTGAAATTCAAATTTTATAGCAGATTTCAAAAATATAATTTGATTTCTAAATCAAATCAAATCGTTTTTTTAAATATTCCAAACAAATCATAACTAAAACTGTTGAGATATATAGTCGCACATTGGTTGTATGAGCAACTAATGTGGAGTTTATAAGGCCTTGGTCACTTCCACCCTTTAAGCTAACTTTTGGGGTGGTGTATCCCAAGGCTCTTTGACATAGTATTAGAGTGTTTGAAATCTCACCGCCTCCCACTTTCTTTGTAGTGGAATTTCCACATGTAGGTGGGCTTGTATGTTCTCCACCCTTCAACCCTAGTGGGCTCTCGTGTGAGGGGGCGTGTTGAGATATATAGTCCCACATTGGTTGTATGAGTAACTAATATGGAGTTTATAAGGCCTTGGGCACTCCCACCCTTTGAGCTAGCTTTTGGGGTGGTGTATCCCAAGGTTCTTTGACAAAAACATTGAGAGATTCATCCCTAGTTCAAAGTTGAAGTTGTTGAGTCTAATCTCGCGGGTCGATTTAAGAATTTTGTTGGTGGATCGATTTAAGAATTTTGTTGGTGGAAGATATTCTCTCCCTGAAATTTCCAAATAGATTGGAGGGTTTTTCCTGACTCTAGTGAGATGCTCATTCCCATCTAAAATTTTACTTAAAAAAAATTATTTGAGTCTTTGGAGGAATAAAACTTGGAAGTAGGAGAAAAATGAGGAACATAGCTAGGAACCCAAAAAAAGACTCAAAATCTGTCAATTAAAAAAAACATTATTAAGACTAACAATAACACTATTCTAAAGTAAATTTATCTCTTTTTTGGGATAAACCACATGTATTCTTTATGGGAGGACAATTTTGTTCGGGGCGGGATCAAGAACAAGGCTTTAAACCCCCTCCCAAAGATGATCTTGGAAATGTTTTGTTAGAAATCGACACACACAAATCGAAAAATAAAAGAGAAAGGGAAGAGAGATTTGACAAAGTGATTTACCCTGATTCACCCAATGTAGTCTACATTCAGCTTGTCTGTACTATATTCATATTACTGTCACTCGTTACAAGTCAATCGATTTACAAGAGAATATAAATAGGATTTAAAAAATCGAGCAGTTATTCATGGGTTAAAACCCAAACTATTAAGAAAAAAATTAAATTACAATTACAATAAGTTAGAGGCTCACAACAGTACTAGACCTCTACAGGGTCGGGAGCGTTACCTCCGCACCCAGTTGGGGCTGCTCCCCCGGACCCCCGTCCGCTCACTTGGGAGCGGGACTTCAGTTGTCTTTCTGTTGACCCCGCCAATAAAGGCCCTCATCAATATGCTAAGTATGAGTCATACTCGGAGATATCAAATATATGCTCTCAGCCCACCTGCTAAAAAGTAAATTTATCTCTAATCTAAATAAGTAAAATGGTATATCTGTTACTAGTTTAATATAAGGGTTATATTTCTCTCATTTCACATGAGAGAAGGCAAGTTATACACAAAACAGAGGTGAGTCCCATTTTTGTTGTTTTTCTCTTATCATGTATGTGGGTCTCACTTGTGATATTGTCTCTGCTACATGAGATAATTCTTCTTATGTAGCATGAGAAAATAATTTCCCTTAATATAAAGTGCAAATTATTAAAATTTGAAAACAAATATACTTTTACTTATTTACGTTAAAGATAAGCTCAAGAACTTTTCAGAATATCCCTACTCTCTGTTTGTAACCTGTATTTTTCCCTTTCTTTGGGCTTCGACCCGTTTATTTACCAAAACACTCTTAAGAACAAAAAATAATTAAAATTTTATTGGACATGTTGTGGGCCACAAGCCATTGTCCCTGTTGATATATCTGTTTTAGCCTTTACCTTTTACATTTTCTTTGTAGAATATGTTTACTTTACAGGACTTGCTTTAATTCAATATTTATAAATTCCCCATCCATAATAAACATTCATAAAGAGGGATAGCTTAACTACAAAATCCGAGATTAGTGAAAAATCCTTATAGAACCAGAAAAATAAGTATATTTCTGTATAGAAAAAAGGTTTCTCCAATGAAAAAACTAATTATGACAGTTGGATGAAGGGTCTTTGGACTTTGTATAATCAATAATGGACTAACACGAGCAATGTCGATTTATATCAACCACATAAATCTAACTTTGTTGGTGGTTTTAAGCCTTCGATTTGTTTCGGTTTAAAACCTATGGTTTAGATAGGGCAATCTCGTTTGATCATTCTCAGTATTATTTTTGGGAAAAATTTAAAATTTTAATCTCGAAATCCATCTCAAATCACACTAGTTGTGAAACAGTGAATAAATTGAAATATCTTTAAAAAAATAATACGGCAATCTCATCCTTTGACTCTTTTAGTGCTCAGGTGAAATTGAATAGTGGTTGCCTCTGTGTGAAATACTTAATCACTTATCATCATCTACGATAAAAGCTAACTTTTAAACTCCGGTTCGATGCAAAAACTTAGCTGAGTATGTGTCATCACTGATTTCTTAAGTTTTTTATTTACTGTTTGTTTGTTAATATTTTTGCAGGTTTTATAAGAGTTATGTTGTAGGAAAAATGATTGTGTAATGTTATAGAAATTCGTTTTGCGTGCCGTGATATTCTTTTTTTCTTTTTTCTTTAAAATGTGTGGGCCCCACAAAATATTTTGTGCGTAAGAAAGTTTGTTGTGTCATGTTAAATGACAATTGCAAACCCATATTTCTATAACTTTTTTTCCGTGTAAAATTAATCTCTTTCAGAGATAAAGTAGGTTATTTTTACACTAACGTAATTATATTCATATTTAATCATTAATTCACATAATTAAAATTTAGATCCATAAAATATAAATGAAATTAATGATCAAAATTGAAAATATTATTTATTATAATGTAAAATGATGGGTACGCAACCAATATAATTAAAAGGGTTTTATAAGAGTTATGTTGTAGGAAAAATGATTGTGTTATGTTATAGAGATTCATTTTGCGTGTTGGATTTTTATTTTTATTTTGCTGCGGGCCCCACAAAATATTGTGTGTTTAGAAAATTTTTTGTGATCATATTAAATAATGATAGATGATAAACCCTATAATTAAACCAATCATATAATTGACGCCTCCAAGCTTCAAACCTGTGTCCTAGAAGACCATTTTCTTAAATCTAACATCTGCATTTATACCCTTCTAGGTGATTTCTTAAGAATTTGGGAGATTCATCATCATCCTATTCTTCCCTAGAATGATGATGTCATTGACCAACCAAACCCCCCTCCATTCGACATCTTTGACATCCTCTGGACTAGGATATGAATTGAAAAACTATATATCTAGAAATATAGTTGTAAACCTGGATCTGAAAATGTTTACTGTTCAAATTTAGAAGATTCCGGTGCCAAGGATTCCTCTACTTCAAAGATTCGCTTTTATGGCAAGTATACATCCATGAGCTATGTGAGGCTGAACAATCCAAAGTGGATTTGGTTTTTTATAATTATAAAAATATCACTCTTTTTTATTTATTTATTTATTTATTTATTTTTTTACATTTTACTAAGGAAATTTCAGAAAGAATTAAAAAACATGAAGTAAATTAAAAAAAGGAAAAAATATTTCTCAAGTCACCGGAGATAAAGTTATCTCCAGTAAATTCAGAATGACGTCGTTTTAGGTTATAATATAACCCTGCAATTAGGGTTGTAAATAGATTAAGCTAGGCTAGGCTTTGGCTTAAATAGGACAAGCCTGTTAAAAAACATTGGGTCTGACCTGACCTGTTAGTCTGTGTAGGTCCCAAATTTCAATGTCTGACCTGACCTATATTTAAAAAATAAAAGTCTTGTCTATTAAACTTCAACAATTAAAGAATAACCAAAATAATATTACTTTATTATTCAAAAATATTAAAACAATAATCTTATTTAAAATAAATAATATGATATAGGTCGATCCGTAAACTTATAGATCCGACATGTACAAAAAAGCATTTGGCTTGTTTTCTAAATAGTTTTTTTTTAAAGTCTAGGCCTGTTCTATTTTATTATTTATAATAGGTTAAGTCTGACCTAATATAGGTTAGATCGTAGGTTCCTGTAGGCCGGCCTAACCCATTTACAACCCTACCTGCAATATATTAGAATTATAAAAACCCTTGATTCCACCCGACATTTTGGATTCATCAGATATAACTTATCGGAAAAATCCTTTTTTACCCTTAAAAAAATTTAATTTTTAATAAAATATATCAATTAAAAATGAATAAAGAAAATAAAGGAAATAAGAATCTACAGTGCCAATTTGTTGTCAGAGACGCAACTCCTTCCTAGTGGCTTCCCTCAAAGCATTCAGACTTGGTTCATTCACTAAACTTTTTGAAGAGATAGCCTTTTATTATTTGATTGAAAAAATTTCCACACATCTTCACACATGGGCCAGTATATCACTATTTGGATAGACATGGCTGTTTATTTTGGATGTATTCCAAAGGCCAAACAGCAATTCAACGTTCCTATTCAGTGAAAGCTCTTCTAACCTTTCTTTTCTTTAATTTCCAATCATCCATTGATTCAGTGAGAGGTAACGTTTACATAGGCCTTGTACTCAAATAGTGCCATAAAAAAGGATAAAAGAAAAATATGCATGCACCACACGCCTACGCTCAAACGTCCAGTCATCCATAAATATACGAAACTCGAGCACATACATGTGATGAATACTTCACCTTTCACTGTGTCTCCTCCTCTCATATGTCAGTTTGAATAATTGATATCAAAGAATTAATAAGTTCAACATAACAGTTTGAATAAGTTGCAGGTGCAGTGCATAGTAAGAAAAAATGAAAAATGAAATGGTTGTTTCCATTGTACAGAATTACAGATTAAATAAAAATTGAAAGCCGGAGGCTCTCTATCTTACATGGTTGTTGAAGTCAAAACTAAAATTCCCAGTATTTTTTATGGAAAATTGGAGGCCTTTTAAGATCCTACAATAGAAGGAAGACATGGAGCATAGCAACTCCTCAAGAATTACAATTGAAATTGCAAGATCCATCTTTGATGGGGCTTATTGAAAAACACTGGACTGCAAGGTGTCAATGTCCTTCGTCTTCATTAAAATCAATTGTTGGAATCAAAATACTAAAAAGTATATATACAGGAGAGACTTGAAGGGCCGGCTTGGCTCAGCGGTAAGCTTGCTTGCCGTGGTGTGTCAGGTCGTGGGTTCGAATCAATCTCTCTGCAAAAAGCAGGGGAAAGATTGCCTAGAGTATTCCCTTCTCCACACACTCACGAAGTGGGTATTTGAACTGGGTCGGCCCTATACAGGAGAGACTTGCACCTCAAACCCCATGTCAAGTCCTGGGATTTATTTGAGTTCTGTGATCTGATAAGTAGCTGATCTTGCCCTACAGATTTAAAAATTGTTGATACAACCAGGTTAAAATCCACTGTCATTGGATGGTTCTAGTAAGCTTGCACTTGGAAATGAAGATTGTATCTGAATAATTTAAACTACACAGCTTCAAAAGCTCAGCAGACTGTTGTTTTAATATAGGATTGCAACCGCTTTGAATCACAAGGAGGAGTTTTGCAGCAAGTCCTGCATCCACAGCAATCAAAGAGCACTCCTCAGGTGCAAGCTTGCACACAGACCACAATATTGACAATGCATATTGGGTGCAATTCTCCGAGACCCTCATCAACAATTTCACCATAATGGGTATGCTATTAGAACAATCCTTCAAAGCCAATCTGCCTTCTGGGATAGATGCCAATGCATCTAAAATGGAAAGGGCCAATTCCAAACAATCAGGACCCATACCAGAAAACAACTCAACCAACTGAGAAATAACCCCAATGCTCACTAGCAGATTCTTAACTTCTGTATGCATGCATAATGTTTTGAGGAGGCTCAGTCCAGGATAGAGTCCATTTGTGTGTCTCTTGTCCTTCACAAGCCTCATCAACCCAACCAAAAGGCTATGGCTTTTGAAAATCTCCGACCGAAAATCCTTCTTGTCAATCAATGATTCAATTAGCCGCGTGCAATTGATTTTCGTCTCAATTGAGCCCTCATTCAAAATGTCCACCATCAATGAGATTTTTGCAGGCTGCATAAGATTCATTTTGGATTCAGAATCAAGGTTTAAACTCACAAGAACACCAATAACCTCTGAGCCAACAGCATGGGATGTAAAAGGACCAAGTAACGATGACATCACAGAGACTCCACCTTCATCAATCAATGCCTTGCGAGCAGTGGCATGAACAGCCACCACTTGATGGAGCTCCTTGAGAGCCTGAACACGAGCTTGACCCTTCACCTTCTTCAGTGTCTCAAGAAGTTCTGAGGCCCTACCCTGTACATCCTCCGATTTCTTCTTCATCAGCAAATACTTCTGAGAAAACCAAGAGTGTATTAGTCGATAGAGGGTGGTATTTGGAGTAATGGAATCGTCCCAGAGCTCTTGCATCGTGGTGGGGCAAGTGAAGTGCCCCAAACTGAACCATTTCAGAATGTTGGACCTCTCATAGGTTTGGCCCGTGCAAAGGGTCACAGGGTCTTGCATCGGCTCAAGGAAAATTGGGCAAATGAACACAGAGGGAACTTCAGACAAGTCTAACTCTTCAATCATCTTCCCAAGATCCAATTTTTCACAAACCCCAGTTCCCACAACTCCAGCATCCACACCACCCAAAACCCCATCTTTCACTGCCGTGTCCAGATCTAGAACCTGGCCATCACCACCGCCCTCGAACCCAGCGACCGCATCCCTCCTAGAAAGAGGCTGAAACATGGGCATTTTCCAAACCCCTTTGAGAAAAAGAAACTAACTTTGGAAAATGCAAGGCTATAAGAATGAGCCAAAAAATCTCAGCGATGAGAAGCAACCTTCAACGGACATTAATCCCAGTACTCTCATGGACAGTTTCCAAGCAATGAACTTGCTTTATTGTACAAATCGCTCTGTTCCTGTTCTGTCTTTAAAAAAAAAATAAAAAAAATTTCTCTCTCAGATTTATCTTATCTCTTTCAATGGTCAAACGAATCATTACCATTTGCCATCATATCTCACATCATAAACATATAACCAAGCTTCTCTCACTTGATGCTCAAGCTTCAAAATGAGGGGTTAGATCAGCAACCCTTTAGCAAAACAATAAAGAATCCAGACCAATCAAAGAGCAAACAGTGGAAAGAGCACTAGCCTACAAACTACTAGTACTAACCACAAGGAGGAAATCAATGGCAGCAGAAATCTCTGACAAACAGTTGAAAGAGGCAAAATAATTGAAGTGCCAGATCAGGATAACATGGAAAATAATAAGAAGAGGGGTTGGAATTCAAAAGAGGTTGAAGTGATTGAACAAGAGGGACCGTACCACCATGGGGGATGAGAGAGTGGGAAGAAGGGAGTTGCAGAGAAAAGCCATTCCTGGCACAGCCAAACCCTCCTCCTCCTCTACAGAACTGAACTTGACTGACACCTTTTTTTTGGGGCAAATTCATGAAATCACCACTCATCCAAAATAATTTTTCAACCAAGTAAAGTTATTTAGGTTAAAATTAATAAAATGAAGATGATAATCGACGCAGGGTTCAATTTATTCTGTGTTTGGTATAAGTATTTTTTAGAGTTCTCCGGAAATTAAACATTTTTAAATTTTTTATTTTTCGGATATTATTGTAGATTGAATATTTCCATCATATTTATGAAGATCGTGATTCTCGAATAAAAAATATTTCTCCCTCAGGTGAAGTAAATTATACATATTATCGATTTTTTTATTCAGGTGAACTAAATTACACAACCAGCAACCGAAGGTGAGGGAGAAATGAGTTACAAACTTCTAATATTGAAGAAAGGAGTGAGGTTAGAAGTATTGAATATCCAAAAACAATGGGTTAGGTGCGTGAGTCTCACGCGTGCGATTTTCTTTTCTTTGCTAGGGTTCAGAAATGATGTCATCGATAACCGTTCATGGTGGTTCTCCACCGATTTCTGCTAGAAGTCAAGTGCTCTCTCCTAATTCTCCTGTTAACCTGCGTAAAAGTGTGAAATGATCCAAGAATAGTGAGGAGTTCTCACCTGATGTTGCGAACATAAGGCTAGAATCTAAAGTACATGAGCAATTTTTTCAATCCAAAGATTTGCAATACTTTTATTGCTATTCTTAATCCAAAGGCTGAAGAGGAGACTGACTTTTTAGCTTGGAAGGATTGGAGTCCTAGTTTTTCTCTTGTGAAATTGGCTTATAATAGATTGTTGGATTTCCCCAAATATAGCCAGAATGATACTTGGGGAAGAATCTGGAATTGGAGTGGCCAAGAAAGAATTAAATTTTTCATTTGGAAATTGAACCATGGTCGTTTGCTAACCAGAGACAGAACTGCAAAATGGGGGAGCAGCTCTGACAGATGCATCTTTTGCCCAGATGAAGTGGAGACATGTCTTCATGTGGTGAGAGATTGCTCTAAAGCCAAACAATTCTGGACCTTGCCCCTTGTGCAGCCCTTGCCAACTGGTTTTTTCAATGTAATGGAGCTTAAAGATTGGATGATGTTAAACTTGAAGCAGCATAAGGTTTGTTCCTCTGACTGGAGAGATCCTTTTTTCTTTATTTGCTATTTTCTTTGGATCCGGAGAAATAAAGAGATACATGAGGAGGATTTTGTTAGACCTGCTGATCTTACTAGGTTCCTTGTTAGCCTTCTGGAAGAAAAAAACAACTTGTGTGCTTCTAGTTCTAGAAAAGCTAAGCTGAATGGTATTCTACCTAGTTTGAAAAATTGGTCTCGCCCAATGGAAGGTATGTTAAAGCTCAATGTTGATGGAGCTGTGGTGGGTGAGAGATCAGCTTGTGGGGGTATTTTGAGAGATAGTAATGGTTGTTGGGCTGGTGGTTTTTCTTTCTTCCTGGGATCCTGCTTGCCCTTAAATGCTGAAACGTGGGCTATCCTCCATGGCTTGGAGTTCTCTTAGAAGTTTGGTTGCAGGAATATTATTGTTGAATCTGACTCTTTACAAGCTATTAGCTTACTTACTAGTGATAGTAAGGATACTCGAAAGCTACCTTTGGTGGCTAAGATTCGAGTGTGTATCAAAGAGAATGGAGAGTGGTTTTAACTCATATATCTAGAACTATCAACAAGTGTGCTGACTGGATAGCCAAGAAAGGTGTTGATGATGAGTATGGTTTAGAGCTTTTATCCTCTCCCCATCAGGATCTGGCTGTTCTTCTAGAGGCTGACAAGTTGGATCCTGGCTAATTAGGCTTTTGAAGCTTCCTGTCTGTTGGTTTTTTAGTTTTTCTGTTATTTCTGTTGTTGTTGTGTTTTTCCTTGTTTTGGGGCTTTGCCCCTTCTATGTACCAAAAAAAAAAGGAGTGAGGTTTAAGTTTTTTTTCCGATAAATAAGTTTAAGTGTTTTTTCTTGTTTTGGTAGACAGTTTAAGTGTTTATAATTTTAAAGGATACAAGCTTGTATTATTATAAGTGAAATTATTATATTTTCATTTTCATAATTTTTTTAATTTTAAATATATATATATATATATATGAGAATTTTTTAAAACGAAAATAATTTGTTTATTTGAAAATTTTAAAATAATTAATTAAAGTTTATATTTCTTTAAAAAGAATTTCATTTGTTTAGCAAGGCATGTGATAATAATTAACGAAAAATTAAAGGGAAAAGTTCTCCAAGGCCCTTGTGGTTTCTTCCAGAATCACTTATGCTACTGTGATTTTTTTATCACATATGCCCCTATGATTTGCAAAAGGGTATGTTTTTTATCACATATGCCCCTGTGGTTTTTTATATTTTACAAAGCATAGGGGCATATTGTTGGACAAGTGGCTTCAATACTCAAGAGGGGGTGAATTGAGTTTTACAAAATCTTTTCGCAAAGTGTCTCCTTTGATATTTTAAAGACTATTTCTTCAATAAAGTGATTTAATAAAGAAAAATATAAGTGTAGAGATTAACTAAGTAAGCAAGCAAGTGGATAAAGATAATCTAAAGATGCAATTTCAATAATAAAGTAAAGAGATAAAGGTTAGAGAAATTGCAAACTAGATGTATCCTGGTTTGGTCACCACCACTGTGACCTACGTCCAGACTGAAGCCGCTCGATCAATTCTTTTCACTAACTATCAAGCTTGAGGGTGCTTGACAAACCTCTACAACCTTTCAAGACTTCGGGCTCTTGATGCCTTACAATTTTTCACTCCAAATTTACTTAGGAATTTGGTGACCTATCAAGTATAGGGTTCACTCCCCTCTCAAATCAAGAAGTAAGATTGAGGTGATTAAAAGTGGCTAAGTACTCTCAAAGTACAGATTGAACAAATTGAAGAACTAAGAGATGTATAGCTTCAAAGGAAGGATAAACTCAAGTGTATGTAAATGATCAAAGTAAGTAATTAATGAGCAAAAGAAAGGCTAGCAAGTGTAATAAAGCTTCAATAAATACCCTAGGGTCGTGCACTATTCATCATGAGTGATGTGAGTATTTATATTGACATCTCAACCAAAAACTAGCCGTTTATAGCCGTTGTAATCCGTACATATCCGGATATTCATCGGGCTCATATCCGGATATGGCATATCCGGATATGGTATCCGGATATTGATATCCGGATATTGATATCCGGATATTCAAAGTACAATATCCGGATATTTCATGGAAGCACCCTTTTTGTCCGAATTCTGAGTTCCTTCTTATTTTAAATGGTTTTTATGACTTGTAATGCATGAAGTTGATTATGGAAAATGGCTTGAAGCGTTTAAATCATGTAGGTATCTTTTTCAAATCAATTTTGGACAAATCAAACCTTTTGTTTTGACACTTCTTTAAGGATGCATGCTTTTGAAATATATGAGTGATGCATGACCTTGAGCTCATGCAAAGCTGAGTATCTATACATCTTTACAAATTTTTCCTAAGTCCTAAGTAGATATACCATTTGAGATTATGGACATGGATTGATGTGTGAGACTTGGTGCTTGTATTGCTTTCACATTTGCTTGAGTTTCTTTTTGGATGTTGCTTCGATCTTGATCATTTCTCTTTGTTATTATCAAAACTATGTTGACGTGGGATGTACGTTGTATACACATCATCACTTTGATTCATCACATATGTGATACAAAAAAAATCACGGGGCATAGATGATTCTGAAGCAAACCACATGGGCATTGGTGAATTTTTCTCAAAATTAAATTATAAAGTACGATTTTAGTCTAAAATATAATTTTTTTTGGTGTTTTGACCTCAAAATTAAGTGAGAAGTTAGTATAATTAAGAAAAAAAGTCCTAATTATAACATATATTAATGAAAAACATAAACACCATGAAATGAAAATTTATTTAATCTTAATAATATTATAAATAAACAAAAAGTTTAAATGAATAAATGCTACCATTAAGACTTCATTTTTTTTAATAATATGTATGTTACGTGCATTTCACATGATAATTCTTATTTTTTTATACAGGGACAATATTAAAATTTGAGCTTAATTCTCTTACAAATTATTTTAAACTTTTTACTAGTAGCACATTTGAATAATTCTATTTCTGTTTAATAGTTTACACTATAAATTGTAGTATAAAGTGTACATTCTAAATCTAAAGTGATTTACATATCTTTGGATCATAAATTTTAATTGGTACATTAACCAAAACCAAATGATAAGAAATGTAATTTACTCTTCCAAAAATAGTTAAATTAGTCCCTCGTTCCGCGCATTACACGTGCGGTCATCCCATCTGTCCCTGTAAACTCTAGTTTTTTCTCTATTTACTCATCATTTATTTTATGGGATATATTTATCTTATGTTGTAGGAAAATAGATGTCTCATGTTATAAAAATAGAATTACAAGTGAGACCCACATGTAAGAGGAAAGAGAAAAAATAGATGTGGGATCCACCTCAACTTTGTGTGTGTAGGAATCTTGTTTATCTTATGCAACATAAAATAAATATAACCCTATATACTACGATCTTTTACTCATAGTCATCACTGATGTCCCTGTTCAATATCTTCTGTTTCATGTCCAATGGATAATTAATGTTCATTTTCTTTGTTTTTTATATCATATTTTATAATGAATTTAATATCTTTCATATTATATGAGATAATTTTATCTCCTATACATACATAAAATTATGTGGAACTCATATTTTTTTTTCTCTTTCTCCTCTTTACAAGGATCTTACAAATTTTTACGTAGATAGAAAATAATTTTATTTTATATAACATAAAAAACATCATGCCCTATTATAATAGTTATGTAACTATGTAAGTAACAATGGCATTAATTATGATCATCCATTTCAAGTTTCTCTCGTTCTTTTCCTTTCAATGACATCTCTCATTATTCATATAATTCGGGGCTCAACGATACGGAGTTTATGTTGGTACTTGATGGGGTAGTGGTTGTAAGCAAGTGTAAACTATAAATGGCAGGCCCGTCATATGTATCTCTACGACATGAGAGAAGATCTCTCATGTAACAAGATTAAATGAACTCATTTATGATACATATATGTATAGGTATATGTATTCATAAAACTGATAAGTTAAAAAGACCCAAGAAAGCAATAAGGGGGCGTTTGGTTGAGGAGAAATTTTTTGAATATTAGGGAAATGTAATTGATAGGGAAATGGTTGGAAAGTGAGTTTGGTAGGAAAATGTAAAAAAAATTATTTGGTTGGAAAAAAATTTACCTGGAAAATTCGGTTAAATATATTACATTTATATTTGGTTGAAGAGAAAATATTGATGGGAAAAAGGGATCAAATTACAAAATAACCTTTAGAATATTTCAATGAGAACAACTATTGCATAAATAAAATAATGGTTAGCATGCCGTTGATTATCAGTTGCGCCATTCATCTACGCTTCCATATCTCTGTCTGTCTCCAAGTTGAAAGGGTAAAAGAGATCTCGTGTTCACAATTTTTTTTTTTCATAACATAAAAATAACTTTTTGTTTGACTCTTTATCTTCCTTTCTTTGGATTCCCCCTTCCCACTGGAGAAATGAACACATTGACCGTTGATCAAAGGTTTTATCCCGATCTTTGGCTTTCTCCTTGATTTAGCATGAACCAGCTGCTATTGAACAGCGTAAGGAGACCGGTGGAATAGAGCATCAGATTTCACTGGAGTGAAACTTAGAATGAAGGCTGAGATTGAGTTACCTCACCTCCCACCACAACAAGAAGATGCTTTAGTGATGTTGTCGCCAATTAGTATGATATTTTTATTTTAGATATGTATTTTGGGTTTTGGTAGTGGAGGGTTAGTCTGAGATGATAGTAGTCAGAAGAGGGGGTAATATGGTCACGTTTGTCCTTCACCTTTTCTCATTTAGATGGTTTTCTCCAAATACCACATTACAAGTGGTAAAGTTCAACATTGATTTCCTTCCATTTTTGCATGCGTTTCTGAATGGATGGGGAGGTGAGTTTGCTAGCTAAAATATTATTTTTCTTCAACCAAACAAAGGCAACGTGGATTTCCATACTCAGATAGATAGGAATCTACACAAAAAGCTTGAACCAAACACCACCTAGGAGACTTTTACAGCACGTATGCGAAGTGCTGTTTAAGATTGGGTTGTTTAATTAGGGATATAATATTATATTTATTTATTTTATTCTTATTTTATTTATTTCTATCTACACAGTTAGATCACAATAGGAGAAGAAAGAGAAGAGGTGAAGGTCAGTTGAGATTATGATACAACGATATGTATAGAAATATGTAGAGTGAGGTAAAAAAAGATAAACATAATATCTTATCCTTTTTAATTAAGGCAGGGGAGTGTAAAGTCTAACATAAACAACTTTTTATTTGCTGATGCCTCTCTGAACAATAAATTAGAATAAAAGAGCATCTTTGAATTCTATTTTTAAAAAAAGGTTTTTAATTTTCAAAAAACTAAGTAAAAAAACCTTTTGATAATGTTTGTTTTGTAAACGTATTTTTAAAAATTAGTGGTGGAACCATCCTTGAATCTCACTTTAAGATAGGGATTCCATTCTTGAAACATTAAAAAATAAGGTAAGTGGCTTAACCTTAATCTTGGAAAAATTAGAACTATTGACTTGTTGGTTTATAGTAATGTAAGTTAACGATTGATTTTATCCACTTTGAATATGTGGATTCTTTGTACCTTAATTGCTTCTTGTTAATGGTATCAAAGATGTGGAACCTTGAGTTTGAGGAAAACAACTTTTAAAGTAAATCCTTGGAAAAAGTGTGGTAGAAATACCATTGGGCAAATTTAAAGAAAGGATGTCTTGTTTTGGAAAAGTTCAGCAGCTAAGGGTAAGTAGCCTAAGTTTTTCTGTTTTGAAAATAAAATTATTCGTTTATGGATTCATGAGTTGCATGAACTATTAGTTGTTATGCTTCCTTTGATTAGGTTGTTAATTGCTGAAATTGGGCGATTATTAACTTGTTGAACAAATGACGATCCTTGGGAAGCATGTCTTCAAGGGGGCGTTTGGTTGAGGAGAAATTTTATGAATAATAGGGAAATGTTATTGATAGGAAAATGAGGGGGAAGTGAGTTTGATAGGAAAATGTAAAAAAAAGTTGTTTGGTTGGAATAAATTTTACCAGGGAAATTAGGTAACATTTATAAAATCTATGTTTGGCTGTAGGTAAAATATATATGGGAAAAAAGTTACTATTACGAAAATAACCCTGTTTTAAATGAATACATTGTATACATAAAGCTCCAACCTACTCTTGGATTCTTGCAACAATTCCTCGAGGATTACATCCTGTGTCATGGAAGATTGCTTGGACGCCCATTTAAGCACTCCAAGCACCTCAGCCCGAGCTAGTTCTTCACTGTCTAGCACATGCAATGCGATGTAGGAGAGTAGAAGTAATGTTGGAATCCGAACCATCTGTTCTCCAAAATATACAAGATGAACCAAGTTCTTCGCGCACTCTTTTTTGGAGGGTACACTCGTCAATTGGTCTTTGCACAGTGAAATCACTTATGTAGATAACTTGCAATACCACCTCTCAATTGGGATAAAATGGCCTACTATTTGGATCAAAAACATATGCATATGAGTTAGCTGGGACAATCATTTAGGTAGACAAATTTGTGAAACCCTTCAACCAAACAAGGTGATCATACAATCCCACTTCTCCATTTTCCTATCTATCTCATCAAAATCCTCCCACCAAACACACCCCAAGAGGTAAACTCTTGGGTTTTGAGATTAGTATCACTTGATGCTCCACCATCCTCTTTAGAGTTATGGTTAATTTATTAAATGGTTAATTGTTGAGTTATAGTATGGTATAGCATACTTTCGTATGGAAACATATATAAGTTGGTGTATGGACCAAAGAACAGTTATTGGAGGCCAAAATGCATGATTAGTTTATGGGCTAATATGAATTTGTATGGGTATAAATTAGATGTTAGTGTATTGACAAACTTATAGTTTATCATGTTTTAAAGAACTAAAAGCACTCTTATATCTTGTCAAAAGCATGAAAACTTGGAGTTATTTGGCTAAAAAATATTAACTTTGAATTATTAACTCATGTGAATGATTCTTGCTTGTTTTGAAGGGCTTAAAGCGATAAATGAAGAGCAATGATTTAGTAAAACACTCACAGAAGCTGTCTTCCGCCCAATGTTTTGTATCCAAGATGATGGGTTTGGATCTTGTGTTGTTCATTGAAGTTGTAGATCTCTATTTTATCTTTTCAATAGACCAAGATCAAACCAATCAGATGAATATAGCTCAAGTTAAAAATATGAAATCATATTTTTGTTGTCAAAATAACGCATTTTAACGTGGTAATGAGTGGAATTCTTTATGCCATAGCGTATATTAACGCGCTCCAACATGTTTTAACGCCTGATTATGACTCAATTAAGTATCATTACGTGGTTTTCACCTAAAACATAAATTCATACATCTATTTAGGCTATTCTTATCACTTGACATTGGAGGCATAATTTTCATTGGAGAAACACGTTCTTAATGCTTTTGAGAGCTAGAGACGATTCGGAGGCAACATTACAATGGAAACCTTGAAGATTCACTGTACTATAACCCCAATGAAGTTTGAGGGAGCTTTCTTGTTTTCTTATGTTCTTGTTTCTACTATGTTATGTTAGTTTCCTTTGTCGTTAGGGATAGATGGAACTCAATCAAATCTTTATGTTATGAATACTATTTAATGTCAAATCTCCTTTTTATATTGAATGGATTTATCTTTTCTTCATTCCTTATGTGTGTTTGATCTTGTAGATTGATCCAAGATGGGTGAATGGCAATAGGGATATTGGTACATGAACCTTGTGTGGTAAATTCATCGTTAATTCTTATGATTCTAGGGATAGACAAAGGAATAATGCATCTTTATGATTCCTGAAATTAATACATATTTCTTTTGAATAACAACTGGGGAAATATGATTCTTTAAAGAAAGTAAAGAATTAGGATGTCAATGGATTAAGTCTTAATTAACTTAGGGGAATCTGAATTAACGTTTAATTAAGGGTTTTAATTCATACCATAAAGGGGAGATTACGGGAAATCAAAACCCTAACTATGTTTATTATTTATCACGTAAATCGATTTTTGCTTTCTTGCATTGTTATTTAAGTTAGTTTTTATACAATTCTCTTGATCAATTGTCCAACTTAGGCCTAAATAGTAAATTAGTTGTTGAAATCTAATCCTTGTGAGAATAATACTCTTACTCATATTACTTGTACGACCGGTACACTTACCGAGGCTGCAACATGTATGGACTAATATTCAATCATAAGGATGTTTAATTGTGTATTAGTGTATATGTCAATATACAATAATGTGGAGGCTAGGTTGTGTATTAGTGTATAGACTAATATACATTATACATAGGTTAAATTTGATGAAAGACAGTGGAAAATTGTAGTGGTGATGAGACAGATGTGACTCATGTCGGAACTACAAATTTGGGGCTTTCTTCAAGTAAATTACCAACTCTAAAACAAGTTAGAGTAGTCCTTTACTTAAAAAGAAATTGATATCTTTGCTTGACAAAGATGGTATGTATTTCTCAAATATAAATTTAGTTCTTTCTTCAAGTAAACTACTAACTCTAAAACAAGTTAGTACTTATACTTAAAAGGGAATTGGTATCTTTGCTTGATAAAGCTTGTATGCCTTTCTCAACTATGAATGGTAGAGTAACTTTATTTGTCAACTCTTGTTTTTTTTTTTTGGCACTGCATTCATGGTTAATGGTATGTATAGGTTGACTTTAGATACTAAGAGCATAAACCATGTGAGTTCAACTTTGATTGATCCAAAGTTGTTACATAATAGACTTGGACATGTGAACTACAAAAAAATGCAACATCTAGGTAAAACTCATGATATTCAATGAGATGCCTCTATTCGATTTGACAAATGTGAAGTATGTGCACGAATTAAGCTCACTACAAAACCTTTTAAGTCGGTTTCTAAAAGAACACAACTTCTTCATTTAATATATTATGTCCTTTGTGACTTTAGAAATTATGTTACTAGAGATGGTCAGAAGTACTTGATAACATTCACAGACGATTGTTCTAGATACTGTCATGTCTATTTGTTGAAATCGAAAGATGAAGCTTTAGAAAGATGAATCACAATCTGTTATGGACCAACACTATATCAATAATTATGCACCTCAAGCATACAACTTAAAGACAACACCTTTCCTTTACGTTTTACGTCTTAAGGCTCCATACAAAGCCATAAGCCCTTAATCCCTTGATTCTGACTTAGTTCATTAATTACAGAGGTTCCACTTCCTTAATCTTGGGTCCACAAACCCCCAATAGCCTACTGTACACACAACACAGCTACTGTTCTTCGAAATCCCAGAATATCCGGATATTCCTCGGGGAAATATCCGGATATGCAATATCCGAATATCTCACGGAGCATATCCGGATATAAAATATTCGGATATCCAGATACCCATATCCGGATATCCAATATCCGGATACCATATCCGGATACCATATCCGGATATCAAATATCGGGATATCTATTCGACAAATATCCAGATATTTCACGACAGAATGCAGTTTATGCATTTCGTGAAGATATCCTTCCAAGGTTCCATTTTTAACACCTCAACACATTAAAGCATGCATTTTTATACCCTCTTAGGTTAACATGCCAGTTGGTTACTTACTTAACCCATTTACATGCAAAGACTTCACCTTTAAGCAACAAAAACCCATGATCAAAGGTTGAAAAACTCACCAAAGGTTCAAAACAGAGCAAGGTGTGCTCTTGGAGCTCCCCAAACTGACTCTACAGTTCAGCCCTTCAAGGCACACGAAAATGCCACCCCAAGCAAGGACTTTTCTTCACAAAGTTTGCTTCTTGGAGCCTCACAAGCCAAGAGAAACACTCCTCAACACTTAGCCCACCAAACCAGAACACAACTCAACTCTCACAGTCACCATAACCCAGAAATGGTGCTCACCTATCACTCACAATGATAATTCCCACTCACCCAAGGTGTTTACAAGAAGAAGGAGAAGGAAAAATCAAGAGAAAGTGGTGGTTTGGTCAAAATAGGTGAAGAACATGCAATGAAACAATGGCAACCACTCAGCCTCCAAGTCACTCACGTAGGAACGCTGCTGCCTAGGGTTATGTGCCCTTAGTGTGCATATTTATAGCCACTTAGCGCGCAGTATTAGCTTTAATAGCTACGCAAAAGATCTTGATCCCAAACTTTGGAATCTAAACCTACTCATTTTTCTAAGATTTTTCATATTTTTATTTTATTTTTTCTAAGCACCTTTCCGATACGCGCTTTTCCATAGCCAGTATCAGTTCTGACATTAGATCTCATTATTTTGACTTGAAATTCATTTTACAAGTCCTACATATTATTCTAGTAATTATCATGCACTTATTATAAGTTTCCAGGATACTTTTTTGGTACGCATTTATACCGACTAGCAGAACCGGTATCTGCACTTTTCTTCCGAAAAGCGACTTTCAGCATTCTTACCCACTAATTATAATTATTAAAGCCTCATAATAATTATTAGGTTCAATTATGGAATTATTTTCTAATTATCACAATTAAATCATTAATTACCTTAATTAGCGGTGCGGGTTCTTACTAGATACAAGGCACATCTAGTAATTAAAGGCTATAGACAACAAAGTGAAGTAGACTATTTTGATGTCGACTCACTTGTGTGCCATCTATCGACTGTAAGAATTCTTCTTGCTTTGACATCTATTGAACACTATGTAGTGTATCAAATGGATGTAAAGACAACTAGTGGATAACATGTTAATTCTTGGTTTTGATCATTCTGTAGTGAGTGACATGAAAGCTAATTTAGCTAAAGAATTTGACATGAAAGATCTTGGTATGAATGTAAGTTTTGAAAGGCAAGTAGTCTCCCTTAGCCAGACTCATTATATTGAGCAGTTATTTTTGGCCCGGGGATACAGTGAGTGCAAACAAAGTGAGACACCATGCGATTATAATATAAGACTGAGTCCTCATGAAGGGACCAGCGTGGAATAGTTAAAATATTCAAAATTGATCGGTAGTCTCATGTATGCTGCAATTTATACTAGATCTGACATAGGCTTTACAGTTGGCATTCTGAGTTATTTCACTAGTAATCCTAGTAAAGAGCATTGGGATGCCCTCGATTGGCTGATGAGATACCTCAAAGGAACCAAAGATTATGCTCGACACCACTCTGGTTATCCTTCAATCGTGAAGGGATATTCTGATGCGTCATGGGGCTCAGAAATAGGAAATAGTAAGTCCACTAGTGGATATATATTCACTTTGCTGGAGCTGCTATTACTTGGAAATCCAAAAGGCATACTTGTATTGCATTGTCATATATGGAATCAGAACTTTTTGCCATAGCCTCAGCCGGCAAAGAGGCAGAGTGGATAAAGAATCTGATTATGGATATTCCTTTGACTCGGCTAAAGATTAATTCTTTAAGTCTATTATGTGATAATCAAGCCGTTGTCCAAGTTGTTAAAAATTCTCTCTTTAATTCAAAAAGAAGACATGTAAGACTAAAACCTGCGTTGTTGAATTATCTGAGAGAACAAGGAGTTATCATCTTGATCGATGCAAGATCGAAGGATAACTTGGCCGATGCTCTCACAAAAGGTATGCCTATTGATCTATTATTCAAAATAGTAGGGGAAATGGGGTTAAAGACTATCTAGACAAGTCTTAAGTACCATTTATTCTTCTAATTGTGTGTTTTGAATTATCGAATCTTCCTTTTGTTGGCCAAAACAATAAGCACAATTTATATGTCTCATCGATGTTCATGGTTTCTAATTAATTTGAAAATAGTAAGTTATCTCATTCCAAACTTGATGAAGATAACTTAAACCTAAATCAAAGGTTCTACCTGGTAAACCCGTGTCATTCCAAACTTGATGATACAATCCAACCAAGTTGGACCATCCTTTTGGTTAAATGATCTCACTCCAAACTTGATGTTAGATTATTTGACTTTGAGGAATTAGTAATTGTGACATTCCAAATTGAGACATTAAAATAGTTGTTTGCATAAGAAGCCTGTTGGTCTTGTTCTTATTTGAAACTTGAAATCACATAACTAGGTTATTGTAAGTGTTTTAACTATTGGTCCTGTTCATTGAAACTAGACAATGATTATTCTTTTACACATAAACTTAAGTTGATGGCTCTGTACGATTCAAACTATTTAGGCCTTGTTCATTATTTATGAAACTAGCTTGATGCTTATTAACATGATATTATGATGTCTTATGACCTTAATATGTGTTCTTCTTTGCCTGATGATATGATGCTATGTTCTTTTAGTGGAACTAGACATCTTTGGTAGATTATTCAATTGATTGAATCCCTAATAATATGAAATTCATATTTAATATTCTACAAAGAATGACGGAGATGAAGGAGAGCTTAATGAGTGGGATCTTGACCAAGATGACCTGCTTGAAGAATGAATATATCATTTAGAGTGTGTGGGGATTTGACAGCTCACCCGCTATTGCCTATTTTGATGAAGTTCATTTATTTGAGATTATTTGAGACTTATATTTTGCTATCTTTATTTTATGAACATTGTTGATTGTGAATTGATTTTGAGACATATTTTAGATGTTGGGATCTCAATGAGTTTAGATTGAATCTAAAACTCTAAATATTTATTTTGGTATGTTGGTCTCAGAAAAACTTCATGATAATGATGTTTTATTTATTTAGATTATAAATGACGATTGAGTTTAATATTTTACTGTTAAAACTCTTTGATTGATCCGAGTTAATTGTCTTGGACTAGATGTGAATGATTCATATTTGTTTAAACATTACATTGATCACTCTATTGGATTGTGTTGTACGTAGAACATAAGAGGATATTGTTGGATATGTTAATAATATTATCAAATAGTATGTTCACATACAAGCCCAATAGGTGAAAGCATGGTTATTTGGGTTCATATGAGCTGCAGCCCAATAGCTTGCATTATATATAGGATTTCATAAGCTGGAGGTAATAAGTTGAGCATTCCAAACTTGATTCCTCTTGGTGTAATACTTCAAGCACCAACACTGCCTCTAAATTCTTCTCTCTTAAACTCATAACCTCCAATATTATAATGTTGTGATCGTTCGATTTGTCTATTGAAAAAACAATTTTTTATTTAAACTACGGGCTTTTTGACCCTTTTACCCTTCAATAACCATTTTGCCCCTTATTCAAAACTATCTACCAATCTGCCCCTCTTTAATCGATTAACTTGAAGATGTAATCGATTAAATGGTCAAAACTGGCAAAAAATGTTGACTTGAAGATTTAATCGATTAAATCTCCCTTGTAGTCGATCAAATCTTCAACTTCGTTCCTATTGCACCATTAACCTGTTATACTCAATTTCATCATGAAGCCGAGCTATAAGTCTGCTCATTGTATCAAAGTCTCGATTCAATATATAAGTTCCCTTGGCTGCTATATCAAGCTGATCATAAACTTCACTAAGAGACCCACTTCTTGAAATTTTATAGCTTCGAAGCTTCTTCTTAAGATGCTTAAATGGGAAGTTGAGAATTGCTGACCCCATGATTAGTGGTACTAGAGTATGTGCTGCTATAACTATGATTAGAGTGAACTTGTTTAATGCTTTTGAGAAGATGAGTGCAAATGTGTGAAGCTCAGCACTAATGTCAAAGTAACTCAGCATAAGGTTTTTGAGTTCTGGTGTCGTCTTTGAAAGGGTTGCAGATCAATAATGGAAGGTATAGTTTCTTGGTCAGGTTCAAGGAGGATTTCTAAAAATTTATTATGGTTATAATAAATGGAAGGCTGGTTTGAAAGTGATTGAGCTTTATTGAAGAAATCAGCATAGGATCTCGTTCTTAATGCCCTGTAGTACTCCTCATGGAAGTTGATGCTTTTTGGGGCATGCCTACGATACAAGCCCCTTTGTTGTAGCAAGATTAGAGAAAAAGGGTGTAGCTAGGAAAAAGTTAAAAGTCACATTTAGAAATCCGGTGTTGCAGCAAGTCGAAGATTTAATCGACTACAAGGGAGATTTAATCAACTACAAGGGAGATTTAATTGATTAAATCTTCAAGTCAACATTTTTTGTCAGTTTCGACCATTTAATCGATTAAATCTTTAAGTTAATCATTTAAAGAGGGGCAGATTGGTGGATAGTTTTGGATCAGGGGAAAAATGGTTATTAATTAATTAAGGGCAAAAGGGTCAAAAAGCCTAAACTACGGTCTTTATACTTTGTCATAGATGAAAATATTGTAGTGTCGCCAATTTTGTATTACTCCCATTCTACGAGATCCCAAGAACAATATTTTTTTGCCCACCATAGAATTACCGAAAAGAACACTACTTGAAAAGTTCTAATTATTAACGGAATTTATCAACATAAAATATTCCGTTGCAAATAATGACAATTTTTGACGGAAATCCAATTCCATAAAAAATAGAAGGGAAAAATGTGTATTATTTTGAAGGTCACAAAATTGTGTTATTTTAAGTGAGAGAAAGAGACAAATCATGGGAGAGAGAATGAGGGGAAATTTTTTAAATGTGTGGGTCCCACCTCTGTTTGAGAGTGAAAGGATATAAAGTGTGTCATTTAAAATGACACACCTTTTTCCCAAATAGAAACTAAAAATATTTCTGTGGAAAATAGAGATGAAATTTATCGATTAAAAACATTCCTTTGAAAAGATTGACGGGAATTTTCAACAGAAAAATATTTTCATAGAAGTTTTCAACGGAAAACCAATTTCGCCAAAATATGCAATGGAATTTTTTCCGTAGAAATTTGCAACAATTTTTTTTTCTGTTGAAATTTGCAACGGAATTTTAAATTCCGTTAAAATATAAATAGAAAAAGATTCCATCAAATTTTTTGAATAAAAACACAATCAAATTGAAGCCTCATTAGCTTGAATAATTAATATTTTTGACAGAATTTTTTCCGTCGAAATTTGCAATGTAATTTTTTTTTCAATTGAAATCTTCAACATAATTTTTTTGCTTCAAAATTTGAAACGAAGTTTAATTCTGTTGCAAATTTCCACGGAAAAAAATCTGTTTTAAATTTTGAATAAAAAACCTCATCAACCAATGAGAACACTTGAATAATTTAAAATTTGTAACGAGATTTAATTTCGTTGCAAATGAACAATTTTTAATTTGCAACGAAATTGAATTTTGGTTGCAAATTTCAATGAAAAAAATTCTGTTAAATTTTTTGAGTAAAAACACAATCCGCGTGAAACTTCATTAGCCATTGTGAACACTTGAATAATTTAACATTTGCAAGGGAATTTAATTCCATTGCGAATTTTCATGGATTTTTTTTTTGAAAATTTCGAATACAGACACGTTCTGCGTGAAAACTCATTAGCAAATCGGAATGCTTGTATAATTTTAAATTTGCAACGAAATTTTTTTCGTCGAAATTTGCAATAGAATTTTATCCGTTGAAAATCTCGAAAGAAAACATAATTTGCGTGAAACCTCAGTAGCCAATGCAAACGCTTGAATAATATAAAATTTGAAACAGAATTTTTTCGGTCGAAATTTGCAATCGAATTTGTTCCATTGAAAATTTCGAAATAAAACATTTATATATCAATCCATTTCATTAATCCCCAACATTCTTCATAGTTCTAAATTGTTAATGGGGTAGCAAAACATAGCAAAGAAGCAAACACAAAGGGGAAGAAATTCTTGGTGGCAAAGAAGCCACCACCAGTGGAGAAGAAGTCGAAGGTTGACAAGAAGCTACCGAAGGAGGGTTATGCTCTGCAAGTGAAAAGAAGAAAAGGAGAAACAAGAAGATGAAAGAGCGATGCTTTGATAAGATTTTTTTTTTCTTAAAGTTTTCTTTTTTGTAATGGTGATAAAGCCATAGTTTTGTTTTTATATGGAGAAAAAGAGAAATAAGAAGAAAAGGCCGTAGTTTTTTCTGTTGGTATTTTCGACGGACAAATTTCCATTGTTATTTTCAACGAAAAATAAGCACCAACACTACCTCTAAATTTTTCTCTCTCAAACTCAACCTCCAACATTATAATGTTGTGATCGTTCGATTTGTCTATTGAAAAAATAATTTTTTATTTAAACTACGGTCTTGATACTTTGTCGTAGATGAAAATATTGTAGTGTCGCCAATTTTGTATTACTCCCATTCTACGAGATCCCAAGAACAATATTTTTTTGTCCACAATAGAATTAGTGAAAAGAACACTACTTGAGAAGTTCTAATTATTAACGGAATTTATCAACATAAAATATTCCGTTGCAAATAATGACACTTTTTGATGGAAATCCAATTTCATAAAAAATAGAAGGGAAAAATGTGTATTATTTTGAAGGACACAAAGTTGTGTTATTTTAAGTGAGAGAAAGAGACAAATCATGGGAGAGAGAATGAGTGAAAACTTTTTTAAATGTGTGGGTCCCACATCTTTTTGAGAGTGAAAGGATATAAGATGTGTCATTTAAAATGACACACCTTCTTTCACCAAACAAAAAAATGACACACCTTTTTCCCAAAATAGAAACTGAAAATATTTCTATTGAAAATAGAGATGAAATTTATCGATGAAAAACATTTCTTTGAAAATAGTGACGTGAATTTTCAACGGGAAAATATTTTCATAGAGATTTTCAACGGAAAACCAATTCCGCCGAAATATGCAATGGATTTTTTTCCGTAGAAATTTGCAACAATTTTTTTCCTGTTGAAATTTGCAGCGGAATTTTAAATTCCGTTAAAATATAAATAGAAAAAAATTCCATCAAATATTTTGAATAAAAACACAATCAAAGTGAAGCCTCATTAGCTTGAATAATTAATATTTTTGACAAAAAAATTTTCATCGAAATTTGCAATGTAATTTTTTTCCATTGGAATCTCCAACATAATTTTTTTAATTCGAAATATGAAACGAAATTTAATTCTGTTCCAAATTTCTACGGAAAAAAATCTGTTGTAAATTTTGAATAAAAAATCTCATCAACCAATGGGAACACTTGAATAATTTAAAATTTTGTAACGAGATTTAATTTCGTTGCAAATGAATAATTTTAAATTTGCAACGAAATATAATTTGGGTTGCAAATTTCAACGAAAAAAATTCTGTTGAAAATTTTGGATAAAAACACAATCTGCGTGAAACTTCATTAGCCAATGTGAACACTTGAATAATTTAAAATTTGCAAGGGAATTTAATTTCATTGCAAATTTTTACGAAAAAAAATTCTGCTGAAAATTTCGAATAAAGACATGTTCTACATGAAACCTCATTAGCAAATGAGAATGCTTGTATAATTTTAAATTTGCAACGGAATTTTTTCCGTCGAAATTTGCAATAGAATTTTTTCCTTTGAAAATTTCGAAAGAAAACACAATCTGCGTGAAACCTCAATAGCCAATGCAAACGCTTGAATAATTTAAAATTTGAAACGGAATTTTTTCGGTCGAAATTTGCAATCGAATTTTTTCCATTGAAAATTTCGAAATAAAACGTTTATATATCAATCCATTTCATTAATCCCCAACTTTTTTCATAGTTCCAAATTGTTAATGGGGTAGCAAAACATAACAAAGAAGCAAACACAAAGGGGAAGAAATTCATGGTGGCAAAAAAGCCACCACCAGTGGAGAAGAAGTCGAAGGTTGGCAAGAAGCTACCGAAGGAGGGTTATGCTCTGCAAGTGAAAAGAAGAAAAGGAGAAACAAGAAGATGAAAGAGCGATGCTTTGATAAGAAAAAATTTGTATTTCAAGTTTTCTTTTTTGTTATAGTGATAAAGCCATAGTTTTGTTTTTATATGGAGAAAAAGAGAAACACGAAGAAAAAGTAAAGAACCTTGGGATACACCACCCCAAAAGCTAGCTCAAAGGGTGCGAGTGCCCAAGGCCTTATAAATTCCACATTAGTTGTTCATCCAACCAATGTGGGACTATATATCTCAACACGCCCCCTCACACGAGAGCCCATTGGGCTTGAAGAGTCGATAATGCAACAGGCCCAGCCTACCTATGCTAAGAAATTCCACAAGAGAAAGTGGGGGACGACGAGGCTCTGATACCAAGTAAAGAACCTTGGGATACACCACCCCAAAAGCTAGCTCAAAGGATGGGAGTGCCCAAGGCCTTATAAACTCCACATTAGTTGTTCATCCAACCAATGTGAGACTATATATTTCAACATAAAAGGCCATAGTTTTTTCCGTTGGTATTTTTAACGGAAAAATTTCCATTGTTATTTTCAACGAAAAATATTTCTGTTGGAATTTTCTACGGAATTCTAGTTGAATTCCTTTGCAAATTGTGATAGAACTTTTCGACGAAAATAATTTTTGTTGAGATTTTCGACGGACTTTATTAAATAAATATTATATTATGACTTTATTTGTCGATGAAAAAGTAAGGCTTTTGACCGAAAAAATTCCATCGAAATTTTCAACAGAAATGTTTTCCGTGGCAAATTTTGATGGAAAAAAAACTCGTCGCTTTTGATGAAGTATTTTTAGACGAAAAAATTCTGTTGAAAATTCCACCAAAAAATTCATTTTTGACGGAATTTTCATCGTTTGCATAGAAAAAATTCTATCGAAAAAATGAATTTTTCTAGTAGTTGAACAAAAACCGTCGGACAAGCAAATTATAGCATTTTGTTTTAGAGACAAATACATATAGGAAAAAGTGTTTGTCCTTTTAAATGACACAACTTATATTATTTCATTCTCACAAAGAGGTGAGACCCACACCTTTATATTTTTTTGTCAACTCTCTCTCCTTCTTCATCTATCTCTTTCTCTCACTTAAAATGACACAACTTTACATCCTTTAAAATGATACACATTTTCCCCATACATATATCTCTAAAATGAAATAAAATAGCATTAATAAGGAGTTATCTATTACACTTAGAGGACCTAAGAGTAGGGTTGTCTACAACAATGTAATATAAGTCAGTTAGGAAATTGTTAGTGGTTCTCTTATCAGTTAGCTAGGTGGTTAGAATGTTAGTAATCAGTTATTAATTATTAAGATTATGGAAGTAGTTGGGTATAAAAAGAATGTATCCAAGAATAATAAACTGAGTTCTTAAATATTTTCAGTTAATGATCACAAATCTTTTTACTTTGGAAAAAGTTCAAAAATCCCTCTATGCTTTTTCTTGGAATCATTTACCTGTTTATAATTTTTTTTATCATTTACCCTTTTATAATTTTTTTTCCACTCAATCCACCTTTTAACACTACTAAAAATTAAAATAAACTTTTCACCAAAAAAATAAAATAAATAAATTAAACCGTTCATTTTGTCTCTGTAAAAAGAACCACTGTGAGCTTAATGAAATTCCTGATGTTTTTATAAGAATTATTCCAAGTTATATTGAGCATATCGAAATTGAGCGAGTCTGAAGGCTGAAGCTTAACAACATTGATACTTTGAATCATGGTTTGTGCGTTCAATACCTATATTATGTCGAGCTTTATTTTGTGTGTGGAAACATTGAGAAAAAGAGCGGGGAAGATAGATAGTAGTAGATGAAGCCTTAGGAAATTAAAGACTGTGATTTGTTTTCCTTTAAACCAAATATTTACATACATAGATAGCTATAAGCTAACGTTGAACCATCACTTTCATATCATTAATTAGCTCATTTTCGTTTATAAGCAACTTCTCACCGGTCGTATCCCGTGTCATGGCTTTTGTTCATATAATTAATATGCCATTTTTTATTCTCAAACTAATCCATTTTTTTTTTATAATATTTCTCTATTTATGCCACTTATACATGCATTTATGGCTCTCTTTTTTTTAAATTCTTTTACTCATGTTTTCCATAACTTATTGATGCTTTAAAATTTTATTTATTTTTTAAATAGCATGTGTGTGATTTAATTGATAAATATAGCAATATGTGGAATTGTGGATTAACTTGCATCGATCGAGTTCAAAACTCACTTGAACTTTTTTCTTTTAGTAGATAAACTCACTTGCTTTGCTCTTGCCACATGTGTCACGTGGATCTCAATCGCCAGCACTGAAAAAACAAAAAAAACAAAATCCAAAAGTAAGTCGGCGAAAAAAACCAAAAAAAATACGTGCAAGCATAAGTGGCAGGGAAAATACTTTAACAAGTGGATTAATTTAATAAATTTATTTTTAAAAAAAAAGAACATTATATTTAAAACGTAAAAGTTTTATAACTTCTTATAATTTATTTTGTCAATATTATGATTATAATTTATCGGATCATATAATAAATATTAATTTTTAATAAATTATAATTATTAGATTTACAGAAATTAACGATCAAAAACAAATTTTTAAATTGTAAAAATAATGCACTGTTGACAACAAAAAGTTGCATATTTTGGGTACAAAAATCGTTAATCATAGTTTATTTTTTTTTTGGTAAACAATCGTTAATCATAGTTAATCATAGTTAGCTATATCTTTTTCCATCCACTGTATCATGAAGCATGAGATATATATTATGAAGTACCGACACTTCAAAAATTTTGATGTGTCGTGTCCGACATTTCTCGACACTCTCCGACACTTCGACACTCCAACAACATTATAGAAATTCAAAAAAAGGTTCAAAGGTTGCGTTGGTTTGGGTTTTTAATTCTAACTATTAGATTTGTTGGATTACGATTAACATTTTATTGAGTTTAATATAAATATTTGGGATATCTTATGTTTTTTTGTAATATTGATGAATATTATGAGCTTAGTTTCATTTTTTTTTAAATTATTGAATATTAAATATAATATACACCACATAAATTAAAAATATTACTTAATATCAAAACGTGTCCTAACGTGTCGAAATCTAATATTTTTTAAAATTAACGTATCTGAGTGTCGTATCATATCGTATCACGTGTCCCATATTAATATCGGATCGGTGCTATATAGGATATATAAAGGGCCCAAGTGGCTAACGCTTGAGGAAATCTTATACAACATGACAAAGCAGAGAAAAGAAAGCAAATTCATCAGGTACATGAAGACACCATTCAGGTTCCTGGTCAAGGTTAGGGACATGTACGTCGAAGGCATGATCAAGTGCTCCAACCACTTATCCTATGTGGACGCCACCATGGTATGCCCCACTGCTCAGTTTTACGCCATTCCTAGGTCCTTCAGCGTTAACTCAGCCAGATCTAGCGCAAGCGTCAACGAGGACTTCAAGGAGCTCATAAGGGTTTCTTCCCTAAGGAGCCATGGTCATCGTGTTGAGTTGGGTGAAGCAGCAGTGAAAGTGTCTCGAAGTCGCAGCGTGGGAATTGGAACAATCGATGAAGAAGAGCCATGTGATCACTTTGGAGATGATATCAAGCTCACGCCTCATGTTTATCCACGAAGCAAAAGTTATGCCATTGGCAGAGGAGGAACAAGGCTATTTTAATTAAAATTAATTTCTTCGCAACAGCAAAAAAAAAAAAAAATATGTATGGAAATGAGTTCTTGTTCTCTTGTATCTGTTTTAATTTGTGAAAATATTATTCTCTTTAGTTACTGGCTCGATTAGCCTTCAGACCCCAGGGGGTTGCTTGAGCCAAAGGTATGTGAGAGGCTTGAATTCCAAGTACAAATTGTTATGTGAATTTGTAGCAATGAAAATTAAGGGGTGCTCTGGTTTTTTTTGTTCTTAAAACTGTTTTGTAAAATAATTATGGAAACGGTTATTTTTTATGTTTTTTTTTCTTTTTGAGAGTTAAAAACTAAAACAGAAAACAAAAACAACTCAGAAATGTTCTCTAAATTTGATTCTAAAATCAAAAGAACAGTTATAGTTTTTAAAATATTTTTTACAAAATAGGTCTTACCAAACGAATTTTTTAATTTTTTTATTTTGAAAACTAAAAAACTGTTTTCAAAAACAGAAAACAAACGGAGCCTAAGTTTTGATTAAACATGGAGTTTTGTTTTGTCTACTAGGATCTAGGATTGTTTCCTAACATTTCTCATCATCCTTTTCCTTAAGGGGCAGTTTGGTATGTGGCTTTTGGTAGGATTCTCAGGAAATTAATTTTTTTAAAATTTCTAATTTTCAGATATTATCATAAAATGAATATTTTTATCATATTTTTTAAAATCAAAATTTCTGGATAAATTTTTTTTTCTCCTTAACCAAATGCTCCCTGAAGAAAAAAAGAAAAAGAAAAAAGTTAAAGCAGATAAATTTATTTTTGTTTATTTTTTAAATTCCATTCTCTAAGAGTTGGAGTTGAAAAAATTGCTCATTGGAGGAGTCATGTCATCCTTTCTTCCCGGAAAGGTTGAAGGAGACTATACGGGAGTGAGTAGCTATAGTTGTTAAATCGGTTTATTAAAAAAGCTGGCATGGACTTTGGCTCCCGGTGCCTGAAAAAATAAAACTTCCAATTAAATTAAAGTTATTATTTATTAACCTTTAAAGCAATAAATTCTGATAGGCCCTACCCATTAAAATCCATATGTCAACGAAATAGTAAAATATAGAGGAGTTTCCTTAGGATAATCAAAACTAATGGTCATTTATTTTTCATCGAGAATTGAATTTCTGATTACCCACGTTCACTGATCAATCTACTTTCTTGTTTAGCCTAGTGGCTAATGTTAATGTATATTAATTTTGAATAAAGTGTGTGTTATTTTAAAGGACGTAAGGTTGTGTCATGTTAAAAGAGAGAAAGAAATAGATAAAAGGAGAGAGAGTTGAAAAAAAAAATACAGTTGTGGGTCCCACTTCTTTATGAGAGTAAAATGATATAAGTTGTGTCATTTAAAAGGATAAACACTATTCCCATTAATTTTTAGATCAGATTCAGTAACAATGTGTGACCTATAGATGACTTGCTGCATCACCACTTTCATTGATATTATAATATAATTGTAAATGGAGACTTATGGATGACTTGCTGCATCACCACTTTCATTGATATTAGAATATAATTGTAAATGTATAGTTTCATGTTTGAGTGCCGCATACTCAACATGTCTATTCTCAATTAACTGGGGTTGGTTCATTTAATTAATTTTTTATTTATAACAACTGTATGACTTTACTTTCAATTCAAAAATTATCTGTTAATAACTAGTTTATAATCCCACTATAAATAGTAATTGAATTTGCAAATTGCCTCGATTTTAGATTCTCCCCTTCATTCTAATGTATGTCTATATAAATTACATCTCTGTTTTTGTGTAGAAGTACAAAAGTAAGTAAAACAACAAAGAGAGATCATTGTTGGCGTAGGTTACTCTCCTCGTTTAATGCTAATGACTTGGAGGTTTGGGCATGCGCCACATATTGTTGGTGATGATTTTTTCAACCACCAAATAAATGCTCTCTCTCTCATTTCGTTGATGAATACAGTAGCTGAAGGGGTAAGACTTCCCCTTATAAAAGCCCGAGTAAAACAATCATATAGAACTTTTGATCCTCGAAGTTTTTGAGTATTCCTCCAGGGAAAAGATTGAAATAGAGAGATCACTTTAGATAAGTTTGAGATAAAACCACTATTATTGATGAAGTTTTATTTCTTGTAACCTATGTAGCACCGATACTGACACGGGACACTCCGACACGACACTCCGATACGTTAATTCAAAAAAATATTAAATTTCAACACGTTAGGACACGTTTTGGTATTAAATAATATTTTTAATTTATGTGGTATATATTATATTTAATATTCCATAATTTAATAAAAAAATGAATCTAAACTTATAATATTCATAAATTTTGCAAAAAAATATAAGATATCCCAAATATTTATATTAAACTCAATAAAATAGTAATCGTAATCCAACGAATCAAAAAACTCAAAGCATTGTAACCTTTAAATCTTTTTTTGAATTTCTATAACGTGTGTTGGAGTGTCGGGGAGTATCGGAGTGTCCGAGAGTGTCGGAGTGTCCGAGAGTGTCGAAAAGTGTCGGACACGACATGTCGGGGTTTTTGAAGTGTCGGTGCTTCATAGCTTGTAACCTATTATTTTCATAGTGAAAGTTTGTTCTGAACTAGTGTCCGATCATTTTACTTCTCTACATTGGAGAAGGTTTTCCACGTTAAAATTATTGTATTCTTCTTTTCCTTCATATATGTATTTGTTGTATCTCAGAGCCCGACAGTCTTCAGCCTGACCTCAGCATTAATTAGCCCGACCTTCTTCAGGTCAGCTTGTAGAAGCGACAGTAAACAGTAACAACAAATCAAATTAAAAATGGAGATAAAGAGCAAGAGAACACTGAGAATTTTAACGTGAAGAACTTCTTCGATGTCAAGAGTAAAAACCATGGGATCAAATCCAGAAAACGTCCAATATATGAATAATGGATTACAAAAGATTCTCTTTGGCTCACTAACGAGAGGACTTCATCCTCTAAATGATGGATCTACACAAGTGCCTCACATAAGTGTTTCTCTTTGTAAAGGGGATAGAGAATCCTACTCTACAAGGTAAGCTTCTTCTTCAGCAATGGTGATGGGTTTCTTCCTTGGAGGATTTTCATCTATGGCTTGTACTTTTCTCCTGCGCGTTTCTCTTTCTTCGCATCTGCATCTTTTTCTCTCTCTTTACTCTTTAACGGCTCAGCATCTAAGAACCTGTTATAAGCAAGAGAATAGGGAACCCATCAATTTGGGTTGGGTCTATCATGGGCCACGAACCCAACAAATCTCCCCTTCCATGCCCATGAGGGAGCATATCCGAGCTCCCCTTATCCAGGGTATGGGAACATGGTAGTCAACCCGGAACCTTCACTTCAATCTTCAAACTTTCATGTTGGAACCGTCTTGGTCATTATGTCTAACCAGTTCAGGTCGGTATGCACCTTGTCGAGCTGCAGAAACTTCTCTTCTATCACATCTCAGATCCAATGGTAGCACACGTCTATGTGTTTTGACCAAGCATGTAATGTTGAGTTCTTCGCTAAGTGTATAACACTTTAGTTATCACACTTTAGAACATACTCCTCCTGACTGTGGCTGAGATCCTGTAGAAAGCTCCTCATCCACACTAGCTCCTTGTAGGCTTTAATTACAGTAATGTAGATAAGACGATACACTTCTGGAGTTTTGACTACCAAGAAATAGCACCCCCTGCAAAGTAGTCAGGTAACCTATGGTCGACTTTCTCGAGTTGTCATCTCCACCTAGGTCGACAATCGAGTAGGCTTCTAACTCGGGTTTTCCTCTCCCAAAGCAAAAACACCTATTTATTATGCCTTTGGGATATCTGAATATCCATTTGACGGCATCCCAATGGTCTTTGCCCAGGTTCGACAAAAATTGGCTTACAACCCCGACAACATGAGCAAGATCGGGCCTTGTAGATATCATGGTACTTGCAATGGCAGCCTCAATGGACTTAGAAGTTGAGAGATGAATAATGCATTTTTTCATGGCGACTTGATGAAGAGATATACATGGAACAACTTTAAGGGTTCCTGGTGACAGGTAAAGAAGAAGAAGAGCTGGTTTATCGTTTGAAGAAAAGCTTGTATGGCTTGCCTTGTCAGTGGTACAAGAAATTCGAATAATTCATGACTGAGAATAGTTTCAAGAAGACTAATGTCGACCACTGCATTTTGTGAAGAGGTATGAGGCCATTGACTTTTTTTATGTAGAAATATTCCAATTGGTTCAACGCTTTGCGACTAGTCCGATTTGTGGCTGGTCCAGGATTAAGGCTTTAAACTCTTTCTAAAGGTGTTACTGGGAGGAGCGAACACATGCTCTCATCCCCACATGTTCAACTCCCATACGCTAACTGAGCTACCACTATTTGGTGGCCATTTACTTTCTGATTTTGCTTTTGTACGTTGATGTGTTGATTGTTGGGCAGGATAAGGCAAACATAGATGGCCTAAAAAGCCTTGAACTCTTCTTTCTCGATGAAGGATCTTGGTCTTACAAAGCAGATTCTTTATATCAGGATTATAAGAGACCGATAGGAAAAACTGTTGTGGCTGTCCCAAGAATTGAGAAGATCTTGAAGAGATTCAATATAGACGAAACCAAGATAATGGAAACTCCCTGATCGGACATATAAAGCTAAATTAGAAGCAATGTCTTGGATCAAGTGAACAGAAGGAAGATATGCTGAAGATCCCATATTAGTCCGTAATCGAAAGTTTAATGTACAGAATGGTTTGCATAAGAACCAACCTAACATATGCTGTTCGAGTAGTTAGGTGATATTTGTCTAATCCTGGTTAGGAGTACTGGGAAGCTTGAAGTGGATTTTCAAGTATCTTTTTGAATATTCATCTAGAGAGAAGATTTAAAAAGAGAGACATCTTTAGAGAAGTTTGAGAGAAAACCACCACTATCGGTGAAGTTGAGTGAATCATTATTATTGGTTAAGTTTGATTTCTTGTAACCTACTATTTTCATAATAGAAGTTTGTTCTGGACTAGTGCCCCATGAATTTTACCTCTCCATATTGGAAAAAAGTTTTTCACGTTAAAACTGTTGTGTGTTCTTCTTCTCCTTTATCTTTGTTTTCTGCTTTTTGTGTTTTGTTGCATTTATGATAGAAGAAGACTTAGACTTTTTGCTGTGTTTGCCGACTGGTATGCAAGTATGTGTAGACTGGTTCTGACTAAGTTTTCCGATCAAAAAGTTTGCGTTAATCAACCGGTTGTGGTAGTGTTAGCCGACCGGCAACACTACTTCCGCGCATCGACTATTTGAGGGTTCGTGTCCAAATAATCATTGGTGTTGGTGAATCTAACATCATTCATTCGAGAACCCTAATGTATTCAAGGGTATTAAGAGGTTAGCTACGAGAAAAAAATGATTGTGTTCAAGTTGTAGGGACTCGAGTGGAATTGAAACTTTGGTGTCTGATGTATCAATATATATAATACATAAGGGATTTGATTTTCTCATGTTGCATGAAAATTCAATTATCATGTTTTGACTAAACTAATGGTGGCCCCATATTTATTAAAAAAAAAAGCTTTGCATGCAAATCGAAGGATCACTAACATGAGAATTGAATTCTTATGTAATATGAGAAAATGTTTTCCCTATATCTAATGAAGAATAAGTTCTTACAAATTTTGACAAATACGTGTCCGTAACCCATTACCCGATATAACAATCCTGATTACTAATATCTCCCGAAACAAATTTTTTTGACAACCCTTACGAAACAAATTTTAAATGGCCCATTTAGATTAGACCATGCATGTGATCACAAAGGCAAGAAGTTAAGTTGAACTTATATTGTATGGGCACCGACACAAGACATAAGATATGATATGACATTCCGATAGGTTAATTATAAAAAATATTAGATTTCAATACATTAGGACATATTTTAAAATAAAAGATATTTTTAATTTATGTACTGTATATTATATTTAATATTCAATAATTTAAAAAAATTAAGTTAAATTCATAATACCCATCAATTTTGCAAAGAAACATAAGAAATCACAAATATTTATATTAAACTCAATAAAATGGTAATCATAATTGAATGAATCTAATAGTTAGAATTAAAAACTTAACACAAAGCAACCTTTGAATATTTTTTGAGTTTCTACAACACGTGTTAGAGTGTCTGGGAGTGTCGAATATGACACATTAGGTTTTTTAAAGTGTTAATGCATCATGGAGTTGAACTTTACCTATTAGGTACAGGGATACATATTGTTGAAAAATTAAAGTGTGAGTAGGTGAAGTTGCAGATTGATTAAAAATGGATTAAGTAAGCACTATATAAGTGAAAGGTTCCATGCACTTACATTATTCTTCCAAATATATCAGATGATATTATTTTTATATAAATATGTTGATGAGTGTGTCCAAAAAATATATTTTTTATAAAAATAAAAATATCCAATTTTTTAAAAATTATATATTGAAAAATTATTTTTTATTTTAATATACTAATATTAAAATAATATATTAATTTTTGAGAATTAAATTGGTTAATACATCAACCCCTTATCAGACCTAATCCTACTCTCCTAGGCCTGATTAAGTTATACATCATTTTCTTTACAAAAAAAAAAGTTATACATCATCTTGATGTATAAAGGGATCCTGCTGTATAAGCTTATACTATACGATGGACACACCAAACAATCAAAAATATTGTAATGTATAGTATAAGGTTATATGTACTATCAGGCTACGTAGCACCGACACGCTCAATTTTTTAAACTTTGCGTGTCAGACACGTGTCCGACACAGACACGTTCCGACACGCAGTCAACATTTGGGGTCACGCGGTTAACTCTCCAACACGTTTTTCCGACACGCAGTCAACTTTTTCCGAGACGCGGTCAACGCTCGGACACGTCTTTTTTTTTTAATCTTAATTTTATTTTGTTAACTAAATATAAAAGAAATAATTTATAAATTGATTTTTTTCTATTATGAAATTTGACATGAAAAATTAACAAAGTATAAAAAATTATTTATATTTATATTTATGTTATGAAATTTAAATATTTGATTGGTTATATGACTTATTATGGACTCTTATATGTATTAAATATAAATTATATTATATATATTAAAAACTTTATTTAATATCAAAACGTGTCCTATTATGTTCAAATATGACATTTTTTAGAATTAACGTGTCGGCGTGTCGTGTCGTGTCGTGTCCCGTGTCCGTGCATCATAGCTATCAGGTCTTATATATCACATCAAACAGGTCCTAAGGTTTTGGATTTAATGGTGGTGTCTAAACCCACTTAATATCATTGTTCACTTAGCCTATGATTGACGGTTTCTCCCCGCCATGAGCTCCCACAGCCGGCCAAACATGCATGTCATAGAAGAGTGATAATTATCATTTTTTTATTAAGGCTTAACATACTTTTTTTAATAAAAATATAAAATCTGTCATAACATGAAAGTTTATTTCAATATTTATATTAGGGTTAATCTGTTCTCATTTTACATGAGAAAAGATTCTCATGTTACACACACAATCAAAAGGTGGGTCCCATTTTTATTCTTTTGTCTCTTTATTTTTTGTGGACCCCACCTATGCATTAAGTGTGTAACATAAGAAAATTTTCTCATGTAAAATGAGAAAATTAATCTCCTTTATATTATATGAAGGGATTACTTTTTTGGTTTTAAATAGGTTTATTTTTTAACAGGTTATTAGGTATGGAATAATATATTATATTAATATATAATTAAAAAAATATGCAAATATTGTAAAATTATTATTTAAAATATTAAATAATAAGAAAATCAACTTTGTAGGTTAAACAATTTTTTAAACAAATCTAGACCATTAAGCCTTTTCAAAAAGCTTAGATTAAAATAGGCTAAAACTAATTATTTAGGGCATAAGTACCCAGCAAGCCACCTAATCTATTTTCTATCTCAACGTGTCACAATGAACCATCCTTACTAAAATGTTAATTCTAGCAGAAGTAGGACTAGATTTTTAAAAATATTTATAATTATACAAAAAGTAAATTTTTCTTTACATTAATATTGAGATGAATTTAAAATCTTAAAATATGTTTTGCAGTCAGTTTTATTACATTTGATTTTTGTGAATAAAATAGTTTAACCCAAACAAAACAAATACAGAATTCTTCCCGTGGCAAGATTGTGTCCCCAAATAATTTAGACCAACTTGGAAGTGAAAGATTGGTGCCCGTTGCCGCATGGCAAGGCTGTATCATATCATCCATGATAATGAATAGCCAGTCAGGCAGTCAGTCACCTAAGCCTTTCATTTACTAAAAATAAACTATCAAGGACTCCATGTCATTGTTTAATTTCAGTCGATCCATAGCACAAAGGTTTAATTAAATACATTACTTCATTTTCTCCTACTTTCTTTGTATTTGGTTTTACCCTGGTTTTAACAATCCCACTACAGTGAAAATATTAGAATGCAATACAAAAAACAAGATTCATCAAATTGTTAAGATACCTGTCTTTATCGGAAAAGTTAGCCATGTATTTTTCACACATCGAAAAAAAAGAAGATGCACGCAACTAGTATTCTTTCTAGCGAGGGAACCGAACGAAAGTAAATGCAAGCTTTTAGGAGTTGTTGACATTTGTGACATGCATGCTAAATGAAGAACTCCAACAAATTGACACTTACATCAATGGAGAATGTAACGGTAATGAAATATAATATAATGGTAATGTAACGGAATATAATAGTAATGGAACGGTAATGGAATATAATGGTAATCAGTATATCTCAATAATTAATACTTAAGTTACAATAGAAAACACTATTACAATTAAGGAATTAAAATAAGGATACTACTATAGTAGCACTGCTATAAGTATTAATTATTGAGATATACTGATTACCATTATATTCCATTACCGTTCCATTACCGTTCCATTACCCGTTCCATTACCGTTATACTCCATTACCGTTATATTATATTTCATTACCGTTACACAAAATGTGAAGAATGGTATTATCCAATTTCGAATATGGTTGGTGGAAAAACTAAATATAACTTTATCATCAATTCTTATGAGTTGAGATCTTCAAGATGCAAGATTAGAGTGATGAGATCTTTTTACCAAAAAAAAAAAAAAAGAGTGATGAGATCTTAACATGTAAGGTGAGAGAGAAAAGGAAAGCCAACTAGAAATTAAATGTGTTTCTGTATATTGATCAAAAACCAGTTAACCCAAACTCAAGAAGGAGAGGTTTATTTATACAACTCGTTCAGAAAGAATTAAGGAACTAAAGAATAAAACTAACTATCTAACTAACTTCTAACTGAACCAGCAAAAGAAAAACTAACTAATTAAATTACATTGGGCTGGGCCCTTTTTATCTGTTGAACGCAAGTCAGTTGAGCCTGGTAACACCCCCCTACAAGCTTGGACTGGATTGTGGACATCAAGAAGGCCAAGCTTGCCAATAAGAGAATTGAACGGAGATGACAACAAAGGTTTTGCGAAGACGTCAACAATCTGGTCAGTGGTGGAAACAGGGAGTAGATGAAGTAAACCGGTTTGAATTTGCTCACGAGTGATGTGACAATCAAGCTCAATGTGCTTGGATCGTTCATGAAACACTGGATTGTATGATAAGTTAATAGCAGAGAGATTATCACAGAAAACTGCAATTGGTTTCGTTCTTAGGACAACTAAATCTTGTAAGTGAAATGATAACCATTGAAGATCACAAGTGATGGAAGCTAAAGCACAATACTCTGCTTTAGTAGATGAACGAGAGACTGTCATTTGCTTCTTTGATCTCCAAGAAATGAGTGAGGTGCCAAGAAAAATGCAGAAGCCTGTGACAAATCGATGAGTATCTGGATAACATGCCCAATCGGCATCTGCATATCCACTCAGCTGCAGAGAAGAAGTAGCAGGGAAAAATAGTCCTTAGGCAGTTATATTTGGACCAATTATTACATTATGATTATATTGTTGCAGGAAACGAAGCTGGAGAAAAGCCAAAAATAAATATAAAAGTATGTGCATTCAAGTTCTTCTGCAGCTAGTGTTTAATAATTGTAATGTTCACATTAATTATTACAGGGATATGTTCTTGGAAACCCAGCAATAGATCCAAAATTTGATTGGAATTCTGGGATTCCATTTGCTCATTGCACAACTCTTATATCTGATGAACTCTACAAGGTTAGTCGCAAATTTACTCTAGTTGTATTTCTGTTTATGTTGAATCAAGTTTCATTCAGACACCTATGTAAGTGAAGATGATATTTCTGGGAAAACTAGAATTAGTATTTCTTAGGTTTCTTGAATTTTTCCCAGTCAGCAAAAATGAGTTACAGAGGCAAGTATGTCAGAGTGAAGAAAGATAATCAATCGTGTCAAAAGGATCTCCAAGCTATCTAAGATGTAAATAGTCTTTTTTGCATATCAAGCAAGGGACTTGATGCTTTTATGCACTTACCGACTTACTTGGGTGTATTTTTATTGCCATGCTTTTTACAGCGAATCAATAATACAAATTTTGAACATATCTTAGAGCCTAAATGTCCAATGAAGCCACAATTTCAGATTATAGGAATGATGATCGGAGGTTTCTTCAAGAAAAATATAAGGAGATGTTGCTTTTTTCATTACAAATTTTACAATTTAGGTGTAGGGTAATTGTAGTTTTTCAGTCCCTATCCTCATTGTTTAATTTTGGAATTAATGTTAGGTACTGACATATTCATCGACCCAAATTACAGAATTATTAGAATTTATTGCTGATTGTATGGATCAACGATGTGCATGTTCAAAAGGCGCTGCATGTTCGTATGGTATGTAAGAAAGCATTTATTGCAATTCTGCTATTGCATGAAAAAATAAGAATCATTCTTAGTATTTTTTAATTTATTAAAGTTATATCTAAACTAAAATTAAGGGAAATGTGAACGCTCGGATAAGATGTAACCGCAGCATATATAATTCACACAAATGATGTCCAAAGTTCTGTTGCCTATCATCGTTATCTAAGAACCAAGTATTTCCGGTTATATACAGGTTCTGCTACAATTTAAGCTCTTATATTTTTATTTTACCATATTTATTTTGTCCAATGAGTGATGATTCAGATTTTTACAAATAGTGTAACACCAATCCTTAATCACTCTATGCTGTGGTGACCATGACATGTTTATGCCATACTTGGGAACTCTCTGCTGGTTCAATTCTCTGATTTCTACAATTTTGGATGATTGGAGACCTTGGATCGTCGGTGATCAATTTGCAGGGTTAAGCCACTGTTATGAAAATGCACTCAATAACCTAAGTTAAAAGTTTCAATTGTCGATTTTCTAAGTTTTTGCGTGCAGGTATATACGAGAATACTCCAATAATATCACTTTTGCCACTGTGAAGGCAAGTATACATGTTTCATGGGGAGGAAATTTTGAAATTATATGGTTAATTTTAGAGGCAATTTATGTGGTGTGTGTCTCGGTGCAGGGAGCTGGTCACACAGCCCCAGAGTACAAGCCAAAGGAATGCTTTGAAATGTTCAAGAGATGGATCTCCGATGAGCCTCTCTGATATAAACGTTTATAATTTGGCATTTGATTTGTGTGTGGTATGGAGTGAAGATTGTGCTTATTCTATCTCTTTCAGTTGTAATATGCTGGGATACACTTTGTTGGTAGAACCGTAGAAGCCAAACTTTTGTTATGGACGAATAATACACGGCTTTCTTGTTTAGGCCAAGGATGTTTGCTAAAGGCGTGAAAGGGTTTTGCAATTATTGCGAGTTCGTTAAATGCAACTTTCTTTAGGTGTTACTAATCATATTCGATAATTACATCCGGTGTTCAAATCAGTTTATTTGATAAACATCACTAAAAAGAAGCAACTTCAATTTTGAGTATTCTAATGAGACTTGTCCAATACTAATACTTCAGAGTCACACAGCAGATTCAGATTACAAACATGTCTGTACATTCTTTGTCATCTCCAATTAAAATTTTTTATCATTAGTTTAGATATAACTTTAATATCCAGATTCACCCGAATCATGCAAGGCCCGTGATTTTGATATTGTTCTGGCCCATCAAGTGCATCCCCAAATAAGGCTCATCACCTCAAGCTTAAACCATTAGCTGAATATTTTTTTATATTATACTATTCCTTTTCTTAGCAGTTGTTGAACATGCAATTATTTCATTATAATATCCCCAGCACGAGGACAACGGAGACACTTTTATATTAGATATTAATTCTAATACATTAGAATTAAAAACAGAGATATTAATTCTTATCAGCCATCTTGATCATGCTATCTTATCTCCCAACTTCAGTTGCTGCACAGAGGACCACAGACAGAACAGCAGAGTCATTTAGCCTTACTTTAATAAAGTCAATGTCTCATGTTACACAATGTTTCATGTGGTTATCTCTATTAATCAGCACGGTGACGATCTTGTCAAAGCCTGCAGTGTCTTCAAATATAATCAGGTCTTTGCCAGGGTTTTCTGGTTCCCTTCCTTTCAAATTAGAGACTGGGTGAGTTTGCCATTCACTTCCTTTGTCGTTTTCACTTCTTCATCAGATTCCAGCTCACTTATACAAAACTCCAATTTTAAATAGAAAATAAAAAGTTACTGGCTCCATTTAACAATTGCCTCTTTATTAGGATGAATATGAACAAAATAAAGATTTATATGCACAAAGTTTATGGGTTATAACTTTGTAATGGTTTTTGCATGTAGATACATAGGTGTGGGTGAAGATGAAGTTGTGCAGCTGTTTTATTACTTTATTGAATCAGAAGGAAATCCAACAGAGGATCCTTTGGTACTCTGGATGAGCGGTGGCCCAGGATGCTCTAGCTTGTGCGGGTTTTTGTTTGAAATAGGTGTTTTTTTTTTCTCTGTTTTTTCGTCTGCATAAATATGAAAACTTACATTTACATTTACATTAACAATTCGCCTGGATCAAATATTCATGCTATTTGCTGTGGCTTTTGATTAGGCCCTCTGAAGTTCAATATGGTGAAGTATAATGGAAGTTTGCCAACATTTTCTCTCAATCAACACTCATGGACAAAGGTATGTTTAGGAAATAGAAGGTGAAACTAGTTAATTACCCATTTAATAAAGCAATTCCCCCTCCCCCCCCCCTGATTTTTGCTGTTTTAAATGATGCTTTCCAAGGTTTCAAATATAATCTTTATTGATGCACCTGTTGGCGCTGGATTCTCATATTCAAGAACCTTGGAAGGGGCTAACTTTACAGATAAAATCCATGCCCAACACTGTCACAATTTCATGAGAAAGGTGAATTTTTTTATTTGTCTGCTGCTAATAATCCATACGTATTGGGAAAAATATTTTAAAATAATACACCAACAGAATAAAAAAATTAAGGACCAAATATGTTACTACAGTTTTATATAAATCATAAACTTACTCGTGAAAAGTAATATTTTTCAAAGAAATTGGTGTTAGATAAACTTTAATGTTAGTGGTTTTATGAGGAGTTGTGTCTTTTGAGTTTTTATGAAGAGTTGTGTTGTTTGACTCTTTAGTTTTTCTAGGAGTCTTTAATTGCATCATTTAAGCTTTTGTATTTTGGCCTATAAATAGGTCCTTTGTATTTTATATCAAACAATCCTGTGGAAGAGATAAAAAGAAATAGAGTTTCAGCTCATTTATCACTGAGTTATTTATTTGTTTTGCTCCTAGTATAGAAATCGATCCAACAATCGGAAGGGAAGAAAAAATTGTTGAGAAGGATAATGAGAAACAATTTTGATCCAATGGATTATATATACTTTATTTCTTTTTTATTTGCAGTGGTTGGCCGGTCACCCGAGATTTATTGCTAATCCAGTCTACATTGCTGGTGACTCATATTCTGGCATGCCTGTACCAATTGTTGTTAAATATATTTCAGATGGTAATTTCATGCCTAAGACATTAACTATCACAGCTCTCATATTAGAACCAATTATTAAATATGATTATGTTGTTGTAGGAAATGAAGCTGGAGATAAGCCAAAAATAAATATAAAAGTATGTGTATTCAAGCTCTTCTGCAGCTAGTGTTTAATAATTGTAATGTTTCACATTAATTATTGGGAAAAGAGTTTATCCTTTTAAATGACACAACTTATCTCATTTCACTCTCACAAAGAGATGAGACTCACACCTTTATTTATTTTTTGTTCATTATCTCTTCCCCTTTATATATCTATTTCTTTCACTTAAAATGACACAACTTTACATCCTTTAGAAGGACACACTTTTCCCTTAATTATTACAGGGATATGTTCTTGGAAACCCAGCAACAGATCGAAAATTTGATTTGAATTCTAGGATTCCATTTGCTCATCGCACAGCTCTTATTTCTGATGAACTCTACAAGGTTAGTCATAAATTTACTCTAGTTGTACTTCTGTTTATGTTGAATCAAGATTCATGCATACACTAAGGTAAGTGACGATGATATTTCTGGGAAAACTAGAATTAGTATTCTTAGTTTTCTTGAATTTTTCCCAGTCAGCCAGAATGACGTGCAAAGGGGAGTATGTGATAGTGAAGAAAGATAATCTACCATGTCAAAAGGATCTCCAAGCTATCTCAGAGGTCAGTAGTCTTATCTTGCATATCAAACAAGAGACTTGATGCTTTTTATTCACTTCCTTCGGTTGATTTTTATTGCTATGCTTTTTACAGCGAACAGGTGATATAAATATTGAACATGTCTTAGAGCCTAAGTGTCCGTCTGAGGAGGAAATCCCAGAAAATAGGATGGATGATCGGAGGATTCTTCAAGAAAATTATAGGGATTTGTTGCTTTCCCCAGAGCAAATCTTAAAATTTGGGTGTAGGGTAATTCTCGTTATTCAGTCCTGTATCCTCATTGTTTAATTTTGGAATTAAGGTTTGGTACTGACATATCCATCGACCCAAATTACAGAACTATGAGAATTTATTGTTGCATGTATGGGCCAACGATGTTCATGTTCAAAAGGCGCTGCATGTCCGTATGGTATGTAAGAAAGCATCCATTCCAATTCGCCTAGTTGATTGCATTAACAAATAAGAATCTGTCTTAGTATTATTATTATTTTTTATTTTTGTAATGTATTAACTTTATAGCTAAAGTAAAAATCAGGGAACTGTGAATGCTTGGATAAGGTGTAACCGCGGCATAATTTACACAAAAGATGTCCAAAGTTCAATTGCCTATCATCGTTATCTCAGAACCAAACATTTCCGGGCTCTTATATACAGGTTATGCTACAAATTAAACTGCACCATTGGAATGCACTAAATTCAGGCCATGAAGAAAATTTCCTCTCTTGACACTTTACTGTATTTACTTGATCGTATGAGTGATGAGTCAGATTTTGTTGAGTAGAGTAATAGCAATCTTTAATTACTATATGCAGCGGTGACCATGACATGGTTACGCCATACTTGGGAACTCTCTGGTGGCTCAATTCTCTGAACTCTACCATTCTGGATGATTGGAGACCTTGGATCATCGGTGATCTAGTTGCAGGGTTAGGCTTGTTTAAGAAAATGCACTCAATAACGTACGCTTTAGTTTAAAATGCTGATTTTCTAAGTTTTTGCATGCAGGTATATACGAGAGTACTCCAACTATATCACTTTTGCCACTGTGAAGGCAAGTGTATGTGTTTTGATGGGGATGAAATTTTGACATTATTTAGTTGATTTGGGAGGTAATTTATGCATTGTGTAATTGTTTCTCGGTGACAGGGTGCTGGTCACACAGCCCCAGAGTATATGCCAAAGGAGTGCTTTGAGATGTTCAAGAGGTGGATCTCTCATGAGCCTTTGCGAGACGTGGATCCTTAGTTCCGTTTCTCTACATTGCAAATGCAAATGCTGTCACATAAAGTTGGCATTTAATATGTTTTCGGTATGAAGAAAATATTGTGCTTATTTTGTCTCTTTCCATTCGCTAAGATGGGATGCACTTCTTGTTGGTAGAAGGCGAACTTCTGTAATAGATTAATAATGCATGGCTTTCTTGTTTAGGCCATGGATGTTTGCTAAAGGCGTGAAGGGTATTGCATAAATTGGTACACACCATTTTCATAAATTGAATAGTTTCAAGTGTCCATTATAATTGGTACTTGCAATTATTGAAAGTTCGTTAAATGTAACTTCCTTTGGTTGTGATTGATGGCATCCTGTGTCTAAATCAGATTATTTGATTAACATCACCGGCATAAAGCAACTTCTATTTTGTGGATTATAATAGGACATTCTATGTAGGAAACCAGCAGTAGCATCAAATGGTACAAACCACTGAAGACTTGACCAATACTCATACTTCACACTCACACAACACATTCAAGTTTGAAATATATATATATATATATATATATATATATATATATATATATATTAGGGATGTGCAAAATAACCAAAAAAATGGGTCGAACCATGAACCGAACCGAACCGCTCCATAAAATAACCGGTTTTAAAAAAATAGTTCATGAACCGAACCGATTTTTAAAGAACCGGTTCATGAACCGAACCGGTTTTTAGAACCGGTTTAAGAACCGAACTGCTTTTTAGAATCGGTTTAAGAACCGAACCGTTTCCGAACAGAACCGAACCATTTTCAAACCAAACCAAATTAATTTTTATATCTTTATTTTTTAAATTTTTGATTTTTTTCTTTTCAAAAGAGGGTCGATCCGAACCGGTTTCGAACCACTTCCGAACCGGTTTCAAACCACTTCCGAACCGCTTCCGAACCACTTCCGAACCGAACCAGTTTTGGATCGAACCGAACCACTTTCGAACCGAACCATTTAAACCAATTCGGTTCGGTTTTTCAAAAAAACCGGTTCGGTTCGACCCATGCACATCCCTAATATATATATAGAGGCAGGATCCTTTGACACCGGTGTCAAATTTCAAATTTGACACCTCATCTGAGAATCGTTAGATCAAAAGAGACCAACGACTCTGATTTGTAAGCATGTGAATCTGTTGATCTTTTTTGATCTAACGGCTCTCAGATGAGGTGTCAAATTTGAAATTTGACACCGGTGTCAAAGGATCCTACCTCATATATACATATATATATATATATATATATATATTGTTATGAAACAAATTGGTTTAAAGCTAAATATGAGATAGAGAAAATAAAAGAGAAAATAAATGGCATATACACAAGACACATGTATTTAACGTGGTTTGGCATTGTGCCTACATCCACAAGCGAAGACACTTAAAAAGTTTTCACTAAAAATGAAAGAGTAAAAAAATTGGAAACTAACACTCAAAACCCGAAATCCCAATACACCTAATAATCCACACAAGGATAACACACAAAATTGGGTATATCTCCTCTGGGATCTTGTCACACAATGCCTCAGCTCCTATGTCTGAAATGGGATTCCCTATAACGTTAGGTTAGGTAATAGAAATTACCTCAGTAAGCTAGGACCCTTGGAGGGCTCCTCCACCCTTAATCTAACTTATGATATAATCCACATTATAAAAATCAATCCATGCAAGAGGATATGTATGATAATGTAGTGTGCAAATAATAAATCCTACTAGGCAGAGAATATAATAAGTATGCAATACGCAAGGAAACATGGTCTTGCAACATACCATTTGAGGAAACACTATTCATACTATGCATAAGGAAACACCGTCTTATGCCTCACAGAAGGAAACACTGTTTTGTGTGGCACACAAACATATAAACATATACATGCACCATATAACAATTCATTTTCAGCATACCATATCAAACAACCATTCTCCCTCGGAGTCTGGTGGAAGCTTACCTAGCAAGTAATGCCCTCCAACAAATCTCGTGTCTATAGAGTCACAATCGCGATCTCTCACAAGGTCACAACCTAATTCCAATATGTGAAGACAATTAGTATATAATAAATCTATCACATTCAATTTCCAATACTATACATACAAGACACCCACACTTAATTTTGAGTCCAATTTATCATAGTTCTAAATGGAGGTTTCATAATTTTTTCTTTTACGGGAACCAATCCCAAGCATGTTTAACAAAGAGATCACCTACAAATCACCCTCCAACTACTCATACCATTAAATTTTCAAAATTGACATATAGACAAAAAACCTTGACTTTCTATAGTAAGCTAAATAGTGATTTCTTTTTTTATCTTTCATTAAGAAGCAATCCTAAGCATTTTTAACAAAGGAAACTATATCCAAAATCACTCTCTAACTATCCATACTACGACTTACCTCAATGTGAAAAATCCACAAATCTCCAACTCAAGCGAATGTGGATTCCAATCTGTGAAAATCACTCAAAACAACGTTGGGATCAACTCTACAACATGAATATACCACAAACAACCATCACGATCCATAAAATCCTCATATTTTCGTGCACTATTCATCACAAAACCTAGAATTCTTAAAATTTCATGGAAAGAAGAAAAGAGAGGTGATTATTTACCACAATGTGCCCAAAAATGAAGGGGAAAGCTTATTACAAGCTCTCATGGCCTCAAGTTCCATCAAAACTCAACTTTTTCATGAAACCCAGAATCTTAGGACAAGAAGAACTCTCTCTATATTGAACCCCACACGAAAATATGGCTACCAATGTGTTTCTCTGAAAACTTCTCACAAATATGGCTTTAGAACGAAGTGATTTGAAGGTCTCTAGCTTTTTCTACAAATTTTGGAAGATTTCACTCAAAATCTTTTTTATTCCCTCTCCGTTGATGTTCGGAGGAAGACGAAGAAGAATTAAGAAGGTTTTGACACTTTTCACTTACATAGATTAAGTAAAATTCAAATGGTAAAGGCTTATCTATATAAGTCACCTCTATTCATTACCAAATCTTAGCCAATGGATTATAATATTTTTTTCGTTATGTTTTTATTTTTATTTTTACCTTTTGGGTAATTTTGTTTACCCATCTTTTTATCTCTTAATTGTCATTTTTACTCATTTTTCATCAAAATGACTTTAATTCATTTACTCATTATAATGTTATTAATCATTGTCGTTGATGACAGGTTATTTGATAAACATCACTAACAGGAAGCAACTTCAATTTTGAGGATTATAATGAGACTTGTCCAATACTAATACTTCAGAGTAACACAACAGATTCAAATTACAAACATGTCTGTTCATTTTTTGTCATCTGAAATATCGAATGGAAATAATAGATATCATATGAGTGCCTTAATAAGGTGGGAAATATTTAATATGGTCCAGGACCATTGAATCTTTTGGTGCTCTCTCACAACATTAATTTTCTTTTTCCCTTTTTACCTTTATTATTTTCCCACTTTTACAATTTTACCCTCTTATTTACACTAAGGAACCACCTAAAAATGGTGGTCCCGGATCACTTTAAATAACCTCAATAAGGTGCTGCTCGTGAACCCCACCAATTAAAACTTTTGATCATTAACTTACTCCACGTCCTCATATCCAGATTCACCCGAATCAAGGAAGGCCCGTAATTTTGATATTGGTCTGGCCCATCAAGTGTAGCCCCAAATAAGGTCCATCACCCAAGTTCCAACATTGTCATTCGGTTCGTTCAATCATGATCGGGATAACTGACCAAAATATTACTGTTCACCAATTTTTTTAACTAAATGTCACGTGAACAGTCTTATTTCCCAATCTGGCACGGGAGCAAGTTCGCTTCTAACACAGGCGAACTTGGTTTGCTGACGTGTCACATTTTAATGGATAACAAGTATCAAATTTAAAAAAAAAATAAAAAAAATTGAGGTCGCCTACATGGTAGGCGAACTTAATTAAAAGCAGAGGTCGCCTATGTCAGAAGCGAACTCTAACACCACCAGCTTCCTGACACATCATCATGTATAGTTCGCTACTGCTGCAAGCGACCTTGCTTGCGTGGCAGTTTGGAAAAATAGTTCAAGAGCATGATATTTAGGTAAATTTGCGTGAGAACAGTGACACAATGGTCATGTATTCATGTCCTCACCGTAGATGCCAAAAGTTGCTTATAATTAGCAACTCCTTCTCACACGGTAGATGCTAATGTTATGCGATTAGGTGTAGATTAGGTGTACATTATTAGTTATTTTTCCTTAATAAACTCCCTCTTGCTGCGTTGTGCGTACTTTTATATTATATCATTCCTTTTCTTCGATCATGCAATTATTTTGAGGACAACGAAGTCAAAAACAGAAAACTATTAACACACTTTTTTTTATTATACGAGTAGGATTATATTGACAAGCTTTTTTTTTTTTATAAACTTACAAATTATACTATGTCTGACCCGTATCGGTCAAACATAATGTAGTTCGTAAATATAATTTTCCCTTTATTATATTTGATATTAACTTTTAGTGAAGAATTATATTATATTTATAAATTTTTTGTTTACAAATTCTTACAAACTATACCATATAATCCCACAAATATATTCGGTTATACTACCTTCCAAAACTACAAATTCGTAAAAATTTGTAAATTTTTTTTTGTAAATCTATCCGCTAATTCTTATCAGCTATCTTGATCATGCTATTATCTCCCAACTTCAGCTGCGGAATGAGGACCATGGAGAGAACAGCAGATTCATTTAGACTTAGTTTAACAGAGTCAATGTCTTATGTTACAAAATGTTTCATGTGGTTATCTTTATTAATCTGCACGATGACGATCTTGTCAAAGCCTGCAGTGTCTTCAAATATCATCAGGTCTTTGCCAGGTTTTTCTGGTCCCCTTCCTTTCAAATTAGAGACTGGGTAAGTTTGCCATTCACTTCCTTTGTCCTTTTCACTTCTTCCTCATATTCCACCATACTTATATAACAACTCAAATTTAAATGGAAAAGAAAGAGTTACTGGCTCCATTTAACAATTGCCTCTTTATTAGGATGAATAATGTTAGAGAGTAATATAAACTACAAACAACTTAAGTTTTTGTATCAAATTTATTTTTACTTGTCTAACCGGTTATACTTTTGAATTGAATTGAATTGATTCTTTACAAATAAGAACAAAATAAAGATTTATATGCACAACGTTTATGAATTATATATTTGTAATGGTTGTTGCATGTAGATACATAGGCGTGGGTGAAGATGAAGTTGTGCAGCTGTTTTATTATTATGTTGAATCAGAAGGAAATCCAACAGAGGATCCTTTGGTACTCTGGATGACCGGTGGCCCAGGATGCTCTGGCTTATGCGGACTTTGGTTTGAAATAGGTGTTTCCTTTTTTTCATTGTTTTTGGTCTGCATCAATCTGAAAATCTTACATTTACATCGTCCACAACAGAGTTCCATCTGAATTCAAGAAAGATATGTCAATTTATGCTTAAGAACTCGCCTGGATTAAATATTCATGCTATTTGCTGCCGCTTTTGATTAGGCCCTCTGAAGTTCAATATGGTGAAGTATAATGGAAGTTTGCCAACATTTTCTCTCAATCAACACTCGTGGACAAAGGTATGTTTTGGAAATACTAGTTAATTACCCATCTAATAAAGCAATTTTTTTTCCTGATTTTTTGCTGTTTATAATGATGCTTTCCAAGGTTTCAAGTATAATCTTTATTGATGCACCTGTTGGCACTGGATTCTCATATTCAAGAACCTTGGAAGGGGCTAATATTTCAGATAAAATCAATGCCCAACACACTCACGATTTCATGAGAAAGGTGAATTTTTTAGTTGTCAACTGCTAATAATCCATTTGTATTGGGAAAAATGTTTTAAAATAATACACCAACAAAATAAAAAAAGTAAGGACCAAATAAGTTTTATACAAGTCATAAACTTTCTTGTCAAGAGTAATATTTTTCAATGAAATTGGAAGGAAAGAAAAAATTGTTGAGAAGGATAACTAGAAACAATTTTGATCCAATGGATTATATATACTTTATTTCATGTTTATTTGCAGTGGTTGATCGGTCACCCGAAATTTATTGCTAATCCAGTCTACATTGCTGGTGATTCATATGCTGGCATGCCTGTACCAATTGTTGTTAAATATATTTCAGATGGTAATTTCATGCCTAATACATTAACTATCACAGCTCTCATATTAGGACCAATTATTAAATATGATTATGTTGTTGCAGGAAACGAAGCTGGAGATAAGCCAAAAATAAATATAAAAGTATGTGTACTCAAACTTCTTCTGCAGCTAGTTTTTAATCCGGGTTTTATTTTTTTTATGTTGCATGAGACAAGTCGTCTCATGCAACACACAAAA